>JBBPFQ010789819.1:0-13107 GCA_037974815.1 Kaempferia elegans
ATAGAAATATTTATTTAAATATAAACCTTAAATATATTATTATACTCGTAAACGTCTAAAATTTACTCATTTTAAATTTTTCTTGAGATAAAATCTTTAAAAAAAAAATTAAAACTCTTTACCCCTAGAGTTTAGGCTTACAAATTGGTTTATAATGTTCAATTGATTTATAATATTCAAGCGGTAAAATTTTAAGATTTTATCCCTAAGATTCAAACTTCCTAATTGGGTTATAATGTTAAGTTGAAAAAAAATTAAAAAAAAATTATACATTTACAGAGTATAATAATATGTTTAGAAGTATAACAATATATTTATAATTTATATTTAAAAAATTATTATTATTTTTAAAAAAAGTTACGTTGGTCGTGTGGCGTACACAGTCGTAAACTGTGTAAACACGGATAGTATCATCCTTTTATATATATATTTTAAATTGAATAACGTGGGATGATTGGTCGAGTTTTTGAGGAATTTCTATAGATAAATTGGAAAGTACGTACAGACAGTTAGAAATCTAATATATTTACATGCTTCATTTTAAAGATTTTTTTTAATATATTATAATTAGGATTAAATTATAAATATTTGGATAATAATTTCACGTTATTCCGTCGCACCGAAACGGGACCAGATGATAGAATAACATAGAGTCCGATGGGTCCGTCTGCCTGCGGCGCGGTCCCATTCAACCGGACGAGACAAAGCAACGAGACCGACCGACACAGTGCTGGTCAATCCCGACGCGTGGGGCGGGGCGTTGGCCCGGTCGTCGGCCGCGCGTAGTGGAGCCTTCGCTGCGTGTCCCTCTCAATGGCCCACGACGCTGATCGCCCATTCACCACACTGTTCGACTCTGCGCCCGACACGGCGTCGTTGCCCAGCCGAATCAGACAGGCAGTGCGCGTCTCGCTCCACGCGCAGAGCCGCACTGCTTGGCGCGACTCCACGCGTCCCCGGTGAACTAATTATGGATTCAGTGCGAAGCATATTCTTCCATATTTTGTTTAATAGACCTCCTTTTTCATCACTTCATTGGTTGGTCCTGCGCACCCATCAATTCCCCACATTTCGTTATGGCACGCACGCACCGCCTCATTAACTGTCCCATTTCAATGCCCGGACAAAACGAGAACTTTCCCCTCACCTCCCCGCACTATGATGGTCACACCGCCGGCCACCACCAGCGCCTTCTTATACCGCGCTCCTTCCCCCGCAGCCTCCTCACCTGGACATGTGGAATGATCGAAGCGTGACAAGAGCAGAGCATGGAGAAGGCGAAGACATCCCCGAGCTGCGCGACATCCACCCATTGACCCCCCGCTCCCTCGCTAGCCGCGGCCGCCGGAGGGACCCTTGGGACGGCGCCGGAAGCCTCTCGGTGAGGACGAACGTCAGCTTGATCGACTCGACTATGACCAGGGAGCTCAGCGCTATGGTCGTATCCGGCTCCAACGCGCAGCAGAACGGAAGCGGCCAATATGGCAACGACAGAGGCGAAGATGTGCTAGGGGAGGAGGTGGCCGAAGTGTCGACGGAGACGAACCCGCTCGCTATCGTACCCACTGATCCCATCGCGTCGCCGGGGCTTACGTCGCCGCCCGGTGCGGGGGACGACGAGGGCGCGGGGGAGGTAGGGTTGCCGCCGGTGCACGTGGTGAGGAAGGAGGAGGTGGAGTCGAAGGTGGCGGCGTGGCAGACGGCGGAGGTGGCCAAGGTCAACAACAGGTACAAGCGCGAGGAGGTGATCATCAACGGGTGGGAGAGCGAGCAGGTGGAGAAAGCCACTGCTTGGCTGAAGAGAGTCGAGGTAATTTAGTAATCCTAATCAAATCATAGACTCGCCATGGATTCTTTTTTTTTTTTTTAATCTCCGTGCTTAATCACTTGAGACATAACAAATCGGAGGCACATCAATTCGCATCTGAATCTTCTTCGAGCTCTCAATCAAAATGAATTACTCAATTTCCGTTCTCATGTTCTTGGCGACAATAATGAACAGAGGAAGCTGGAAAAGCAGAGGGCGAGGGCGATGGAGAAGATGCAAAACGACATTGCGAAAGCACAGCAGAAGGCGGCGGAGAAGAAGGCGTCGGCGGAGGCGAAGAGGGGGACGAAGGTGGCTAGGGTGTTGGAACTGGCCAACTTCATGAGAGCCGTGGGCAGAGCTCCCTCCAAGCGCTCCTTCTTCTAGTTCCGATTCCAACAAGTGAATTACTGTCACCTCTTGTTTGGTAAAGGATTGAAACTCCACATGTACACACATAGGTCAACTGGTGTAGTTATGAGCTTGGTTGCAGTGAGGGAGAGCAGTGCTGTAATATAATCCCGTCGATATCTGTTTGTCTGTGCGAGTTAAATAAATTTGTTGCCTTCAGACTTAGCTAATCTTTACAGAGAAACTTGGATCAAACTTCTCTATTCACTGTGATATCTTGCAACTCGCACACATTTTCAGTCGAAATCCGAAGACAAGAAACTTGATAAAATGATAATTTAATAATATTGTAAAAGATATTTGTATAATATTTATAAAGGGTGAGAGGTAAAGTATGTTTACAAAACAGTAAAGGGTGTAAATGTAAATATGCGAGTGCCCGGCGCATGTGTGTGTTCCTCGAACGACGGGTGCAGGCGGAGCAAAAGGTTTTGAACCAGCCATGGCCAGTGCGCACTCCAACCCTCCTCCTTTCTTCTCCGACCTAAACCCTACCGCTTCACCTCTCGATGCAATCGCATCTTCTTCGCAGAAAGTTTCCCGCTCGACGAGTTCCTCACCGTCGCCGTGGACGCCGCTGAAATCGCTGGAGAGGTGCTCGATCCGACGACCTTATCGACATATAGCCGATTTTTTTTTTTTTGTGACTTTATGTGTATTTCTCTCTAATCTGAATCAGAAATTTTCCATCTTTGCTCTTTAATGGAGTTCATTAATTCCAGCATTGGAAATCTAGCGTCTTGCTTCTTCGTCACGACCATGCAGGTTTGATGCTCCATCATCTGGTAAGAGTGTAATTTAAGAACCTTCAACAGTAGGAGACCACAATCCATCCTCGAGTGATAAACACATGGGTCCTTGAGCACCAGAAAATTGCAGGCAATAATACTATTGTTATGTTATGGGCTTGGCTTGAGTTTGTCACAAGCTCCTAGTAGCTAGTTTAGATAATTTACTTCTATCAAATGATTTCTTCTGTTCCCTGCTCTTGTGAGAGCATGTTTGTAGAGTCCTGGTCTTGCTTGTTTAAGCCATTAAGCTAACAAAACTAGTAAGCTTCCTTCACTAATCTTTTTTTTTTATTATAGAAAAGTAATCCTTAAAAAACAAAAACAAAAAAGAATGATCCTTCTCTCTAATGGAGAATGTCAACTTATATAGATGATTTAACTCTCTTGGTTTAGACTTGAAATGAAAGATAGGAATAAACTGTTGATTTTATTGGTTCTTGAATGAAACAAAATGCATAAAATACAATTAACAAACTAGACAATGTTTGCAGGTGGATTTGGTAACTGAAACTGATAAGGCTTGTGAAGAACTTGTCTTCAACCACCTCAAACACAGTTTCCCTAATCACAAGGTACACATTCTTTGTCCTAATTTCATTTGGCAATCTTTGTTTCCTTCTCCAATTGAATTCAACCCTTCATTCCACATGCTAACTTTGCCTTTGTACAGTTCATTGGTGAAGAAACATCTGCTGCTTTTGGTACCGATGAGCTTGACTGCTGAGCCCACATGGATCATTGATCCAATTGATGGCACCACTAATTTTGTCCATGGGTGAAAAATGAAGCATCTCTTCTTCTGAAAAATTCATCTATAACTATTTGTGATTGAGATAGCATCTGTGTCCCTTTGTTTTAAGTATTGTGCAGTAATTATCAGTATCTGCAGGTTCCCATTTGTTTGCATATCTGTTGGCCTTACCATTGAGAAGATTCCTATTCTCGGTGTTGTTTACAACCCAATAATGGGTGAGGTCAGTATGTCTTTGAGCATAAATTGATCCCCTGAATTGACCCAAAAGAAAGAAAACATTTTTCCCCCCTTCATTTATTTGCCTGTGGCATGTATGATTGCGCCGTATAAACTTAAAAAATGTTATGACTAGATCATGATGCTTGCCAAAGAGATTAATTGCCATCATGACACTTACCAAAGAGATTATTTGTGTTAATGTTCTAAAGATATAGCCGAGTTGGTACTTGAGTTGTAGATTGTCACATAAGAACAGTGATCGAATTCCCGGGGAACAATCCCTTGGGAATCAAATTCCTTCCACCTAAAGAGGTCATTCAGTCACCGTTATTTACTCTCTTCATCTTGCTATGGGACTGACGAAGAGGGGCACTTTGGGTGAGCAAGTCACCTTTTTCCACATGTTTCCCTCAAAAAAAAGTTATTATGTTTATGTTTCACTTTGAAAGAGAAGTGGCTTTATATATTTTTTTTTTTGTTTGTTTGCAATAACCCTGTCTGGCTATATCAATTTATAAAATTTAGATGATATCTTGAGGTAAATATGTCAACCTTCGCCAAATGTGGCACAAATTTATTTTTTCAATACAACTACTTTTACTATTCTCAAGCCTGCAAGCCTGTTGATATCTTATTCATAAGTTAGATGCATTACAAATTTGCATATTGATGGCCTCTCCACGGCATACATATGCAATTGCTACTATAATATTCAGACTTCTTTTTATCTAATAAATGCATCTGTTTACTGGGTCCATGGGCAAGGTGCTTTCCTAAATGGAGATCCTATAAAAGGTAATGCATTCTCTTGGGATGAAAACTGAAAAAAAAATTGATCATTTCATCATGAAACCTCTTCTTTGCTTTGATTAACTAATGACCAAAATCAATATGGCACGTTCACTATCCTATACTCAGCTAAAGGATCATAAATTTTACAGCTTCATCTCAAACTCAACTTATTTCTGCCCTTCTGGTGACAGAGGTATGCCATGCTTGCTTGTATAATCTTATTCCTATGGTTTCCATGACTATTACGTTAGACCATTATTTTCATCATTCATGTTTAAATTTTCTATTATTCTCTTCCGCAATTCTATCTTTGTGGCAATTTTAATGTGCACTGAGACTAGCTCCACGTGTCCAATTCTATTTTTGTAAAGGATGTTTGGTTGCTAAATATCTTTCTTAACCCTCTGTTCTTGTTAAAATGTTGATAGTTGGATTCACGACTAGTATCTGAAACTATGGATATAGATTTAATGGAGATTCCCTCTCAAGTAGCTAAACCTCTTAGTATCTGAACTAAGTTGAGACCTAGACATAATGTATTAGCCTATCTGTTCAATTTATTCACGTTTTTACTCTCATTGCATTGACAATACTGGATACTACAGAGCGTGATAAACCTACTGTTGATGCAATAACAAACAGAATCAGTAATTTGCTTTATAAGGTAATCTTTAATTACTATCCTTGCATTATTACATCTCATACCGGGAGTATTTTGCCGACTTCTTCTTAATGTATCACAGTATCAGGTGAGATCTGTTAGGATGAGTGGTTCCCTTGCATTAGACCTTTGCGGTGTTTCGTGTGGGAGGCTTGATCTATGCAACCATATAGGATTCGGTGGCCCATGGTAGTAATTTCAGTTCGTTAATACATTCTACTATTACGGTGCTAATTAAACAAACATCGTACCTGATGTCTAATCAGTTCAATTAATGTTATCCTCAGGAATGTGGCAGCAGCTGCTGTAAATTATTGGTGAAGCTGGAGGACTAGTCTTTGACTTGTAAGCAATTCAAGCTCTCGTATGGATTTTTATCGGCCTACTTGGTCTCCTTTTATGGATGCATCAGGTCCGGTGGGGACTTGGACATCTTGCCTCACAGAATGGCAGCGTCAAATGGCCATCTGAAGGATGCGTGGTTCGATGCACGGAACTGAAGGGATCCGTGTAGAACTCAAAACTAAATCCTACTACAACTGTTGTTACTGCCTTATCGAAGGTAATTTTTAGTACTCGATCATGTCTAGATACTGAAAGATTGTATACAAAATTTAGTAAAATCTGCTCTCCGAGATGCGGAGTTAATGTCTTCTTAATTTACAATTATATGTGCAATGTATGTGACTGTGGTCAAATTCTGAACTTCCACTTCTGCCCTCAATTAGTTGCCCAATTCACGGGACGGCCTATGCTGCTTGACGGAAATAAACCGGTAAGTTCCAGGGGCGATACGGGAACACGATCCCTGATCTGGTCGTTTTTATTCCCAATCGCCCATCACGCCTGCGTTCGCCAGTGGCGGTTTCAGATCGATGGCGATCCAGTCGACGGTGGTGGGAGCTGTTGTGGCGTACCGGATCTACCTGGCCGTCGCTGCCGCCCTAGCCGCCGCGGCCTTCTCCCTCCTAAGCATCGGCCCCAGCTTCGCTACCGTGGCTGGCTTCTTCTGGCCCCTCCTCGTATCCACCGTCGCTTTGCTCGGCGCCGTCGCGATCCTACTCCGGATTTCGCCGCTCCCGGGGGAGGCCTACGGGGAGGGCTTTGTCGACTTCGTCGCCGGCTGCGCAGAGGTCTCTCAGGTTGCTGCGAGTGAGAACTACCACCACGAGGGCGACTCGGAGCCGTGTGACGAAGAGGAAGCGGAGGCGGAGACGATGAGGTAACCTTTCAGATGCTCCGCAGGAACGGGTTAATGTGCGTAAGTCCGCATACGTTTAGCGATGAGATTGGACGATGTGCGCCTGTGTCAGAGGAGGCTAGATCAGAGTCGAGCGTGTCATGTAGAGTAATTTACCAGCGTCGCAGTCTAGAATAAATTGTAAAGGCTTCAGTTGTATATTCATACGGAAATTTTATCATACACACTTGTCGTGACTCGCTGGGTAAATACGACGGAGGATGCTTCCCTCCCGCTCATTCTAAACTAAAGGCGCCTTCCCTTACCTTCATCCACATGTGCTGTGCACGGATGAAGGTAATTTTCCTCTATATTCCTAATCCTCCCAGGCAAAGATTTACCCACTTTAACTAATTGCTGCACTTGATTTTTAAACCTTTTGTCGATGCATTTATTAATTGCGACAAAAAAAAATACACTTGATTTTTGAAACTTCTTTATTTAAGATTTACAATACTTTCCATTAATAAATTAAAAAAGACATCTCTGGGATAGTTTAAAAATTAGAACACTCTGTCCCAGGAAAATGGTATGCTATTTTTAATGTCAGTGTTGGGTTAAATTTATTAAAAATAATTTATAAGATCCTACAATTTATAAACTATTTTAGAGCTTATAACCTGTTATGTCCTATTTTAAGAATAAATTATTAAGGTGTTTGGATAAATTTATTTTAAACAACTTAAAGATATTGATGTGTTTAATATTATAAGATTTTTTTTATTAATAAAATTACCAAAAAGGATATAATATTAAAAAGATATTATTAATTTTTTTTTGCAACTACAGCTAGAAAATAAAGATATAAAAAAAAATTTGATAAAAAATAAATAAATTCTAATTGAGTTGTGCACTGGGAAGAGAATAAATGGAAGGGAGTATCGAAGACTTTGTATGTTAGGAAAAGAAGATGACATAGTGTGTCGGGAAAAGAAATCAATGTAAAAGAGAGTTGTTAAGTTTCTAAAAATATGTGAAGGATAAAATAAAAATTAATAAAAATATATAAGAATATTTTAGAGAAAAAAAATTATTAAGATAAAATCTTTTTTAAAAAGTAGAGTCTTCTTTACTTTTTTTTTTTTAAATAACTTATAAGCTATCAAACAATTTATTTTAACAGTTTATAAGTTATTTATAAAAAAAAGTACTAAATAAATTTAAAAAATTTATAAGCTCTAAAATATTTTATAAGTTTTTTTTAGAACTTATAAACTCAATCAAACACCCTCTAATTAGATATTTAAGGAGTGAATCTTGCACTGTATTTTCTTCCTTTGAAATAATAATTTTAAGAGGGCGTTTGTTGGTAGGTTTAGGAATGAGGGAATGGAATGATAGTAAATAATAATGTTTGGATTATAGGTTTGGGAATGAGAATTTAGGAATGATTTCCAAATATATGGAAATCACCAAACTCATATGAATTGGGGGGTTTCATTTTCATTCTCATTCATATTTTTTTAAAAAAGTAAAAAATTGTAAAAAAATAAAATTTTAAATTTTAAAAAAATTTAAAAAATAAAATTTTTTAAAAATTAAGTCATTTATAAAAAAATTTAAAATTTAATAAAAAAAATTTAAAATTTAGAAAACATAAAAAAATCTAAAACAAAATAAAATTAAAAAAAAAATTTCAAAAAAAAAAAAAAAAAAAAAAAAGAAAAAGGAAAAATGAAAAAAAAGAAAAAAAAATAGGTGAAAAAAGAAATAAAGGAAAATATAAAAAAAAATTTATGAAATATAGAAAAAAATCTAAATAGATAATTAAGAGGAAAAAAAAGGAGAGAAAAATAAGGAAAAAAAATAATTTTCAAAAAGGGAATTATATTTAAACAGAATTTATAAATCAAACAGTTGTATTTAATTAACTAAACATATTCTCATTTTAACCTACTATTAAATACATTTTCATTCTCATTCCTACTCTTGTAATTTTCTAATGTGTTTCTACGAGTGCTCCTAATTTACCGATAGGCAAAGAGAAATTTTTATAGGGCCCGTGTTGGTTAGCTTTCGGATTAGGGCGCTCTTTTTATTTTTATTTTTTATCTAAAAAAATCCGTTGCCTTGAACGCTTAAACCCCCACCGTCGCCCCTGAGTTCGAGTCTTGAATTAGGGTTCGAGCACCTTCCCTTCGCCTCTTGTTTGATTCTACAGCGTTCTCCGCTCTTCTCCTTCTTCCCTCTCTTCTCGTGCTTGAGATGCGCTTCTATTGCTACTTTTTGATCTCGGTTGGTGATCTGATCAACGGATTACTGTGATACAAAGAGCCGTTTTTCTTTCTAACCTTGTTTTTAGTAATTTCACGACTAAATTGATTTCTCTGGAGTTTGCTTAAGATGCAATACTTGAGGAATTCGATAGCGAAGCATTTGCATCTGAGCTGCTCATCACCCGGGCTACCAGAGTTTCTAGCAGCAGGAAGATTACTCGAAGCACCGGGGAGGCTTTTTTGCGCATCGTCAACCTCGGAGGATCTCACAAATCGCGTGCTTGAGGCGGTGAAGAAGTTTGACAGGATCGACGCAAACAAGGTAAATCGCTGCCATACCTAGATATGCGATTTGGCATCACCTTCGTGATGCAATCAAGGATGATTAGATCCCTTTGTTTGATATTCTTTACAATGCTTGTTTTGACTTATCAATGTATTTTGGTGTCAACATGTTAAGCACAAATCACCCCATGACCATGATTTGCAATCTTCAATCCTGGAAATGCTGACCAAGTAACCCAATTGGTTGTCATTCTTAATTTTGTTTCTGTCATTGTTTTGCGTTGTCAATTAAGTTGACTGTGTAGGTTAACATATACTACAATTCCTACTGCTTGTTGGCTTTGTTTCAGTGGAAAAAGAACTATGATTTTAATATCTTTTCTACTCGTTTTTAGTTGGTCTTCAGTAATGGAAAACTTAGTGGGTGTTTGGTTGGCGCGTTTTCCATTTTCATTTTCTAGAAAATGCGCGTTTTCTGAGAAATGATGTTTGATTTGTATTTTTCATATTCATTTTCTAGAAAAAGATATAGCATTTTCTAGAAAATTAGAGAATAACAAATTGTCATTCTCTAAAAAATGAAAAAATAGAAAAGGAAAAGGAAAATAGTTCAAACCAAACGCACCCTAAGTCGTCTAGGTTCATCAATGAATTTCGGTCAAAACTCATTGATAGACTTAGAGAGTTATGATCGAACTCATTCTAATTCCTATGTGTTCTACAGTTCCCTGGAGTCCAAGGGTGCCCTCCGTTATCATTGTAAAAGATTCTTAGCATTGCTCAGAAGATTTGGAAAGTTTTAAACTTTGTGTCAACTAACACAGGTCTATAACTTCAAGAGAGTCAAAACCAAGATATTTTTTATGCGTAGATTATGTATATTTTTATGCATGCTTTGACGCATATCTCTTTACTATTCGTGAGTATAATCTATGGTTATTGCATCTTATCATATTATGACGACATACTTCCATATATTTTATGTGGAGATCTACTCTTTGCTTAGTTTTCATAACATGATATATTTTGGAGTGAAAACAAAGCAAAAGGAGAGAATTCTAGTACACAAGGGCGGAACAAGGCTCACACGATCGTGAGCCATGTTGCATGGTTGTGTGACATGCTACACGACAATGCAGAAGAAGGTGTACCAATTCCAGAAAAGAACCCCCACATGGTCGTGTAGAACTGCACAACCGTGTGGATATTTCCAGTGGCAAACCCCTCTTAGCCATGCAATCTTGCACAACCGTGTACTTGGCAGTGTGCCAAATACCAGACACAAACCCCTAAACTTAAAATTTAACCAAATACTTTATATTAATAAGTTTAATCAATTCCTAGCCATGATTGAGATAATTTAAATAAACCCTAAGTGTCTAACTTACACCGCATATTTTAACCACTCCAAAAATATTTTTCAGTTTAAAAATTTTTATGTGCTTAATGTCATAATCTAATCTATAAACCCTAAAGGTAAAACCCTAAATGACATACCTGTAAACTAAAAAAATCAAAAAATTAAAAAAAAAACTAAAATGCACTGAATGGAAATCTGGAATTTATATATAATATATTTAATTTTTTAATATTTAAATTAAATTATTTAGCTAATCTTTAACTTTTAATTTTTAATCTTTTATTTAATTATTATAGGTTAATGGCGGGAAATGAGAATCAACCAGAGATGGAATTGAAGCGAAAATCCAATGATATTGCTTGGGATTATGGAGTATTGTATTGCAAAGAAAAAAGAGATTGGATCACTTGCAAATTGTGTAAGAAGCTTATTAAGGGAGGAGTTCATCGGATGAAGCATCATATTGCGGGTATTGTAGGACAAGTTGAAGCATGCACTAAAGCATCTAATGAAGACAAAAAAAGAGTAAGAGCAAAATAGCAAGAATAAGAAGCAAGAAAGGGTGGAAGAACTAAAAGAAGAAAGGATGGAAGTAAATATAGGTGTTGATTAAGAGGATGAAGATTGTCAAGTGGGATTCTTCTAAAAAGAAGTAAAAGATCCGCAATCGATCCAACAAAGGCAAGATAACAAAATATTAATGATGCATTAAAGTTAAAGTTTACAAATAATGTGCATGAGTACGTCATGGATTTATGAGGCGGGGATTTCTTTTCATGTAATCAACCATCAATGTTTTAGATAATTTGTAGAGGCAGTTGGTGAATTTGGTCCGGGCTACAAACCTCAAAGTCAATATCTTCTAAGAGAGCCACTTTTAAAGAAGAAGTTGAGAGAACCAAATTATCTTTGAAAAAACATGAAGAAGAGTGGATGAAAAATAGATGTTCAATTATGACCGATGCATGGACGGATCACAAGAGGAGAAGTATTATGAATTTATGTGTTAATTGCAAACTAGACACTTCATTTCTTGGTTCTAATGAAGAATCCATGGAGGCACACATACTCCGACTTACATTTTTGAGTTTGTGAAAAAATACATCAATGAAATTGACCCTCAACATGTTGTTCAAGTAGTGACGGATAATGCGACAAATAATATGGCGGTGGCAGAGCTGTTGAAGGTTACATAACCTCAAATTTTCTGGACCTCTTGTGCGACTCATACAATCAACCTCATGCTTGAAGCAATTAGAAAGCTACAAAAGTTTAGAGGAATAATTGAGAAAGCAAAGGCCCTAACAATATTCATCTATGTGCATCATAGAACTTTGGCTATTATGAGGAAATATACTAAGAAGAGGGATATTGTTAGGCTCGGGAAGACAGGCAAGGCAGTGTGACATGTGTGGAGGTTATGGATGAGTATCAATAAGAAGATGATGGTGGAAGCAAAAGAAGAGGGACAATGGATGGAACTTACCAACAAAGGACAAGAGAATGTTGTAAATATCACACCAAATTAGGAATTACTAAATTCGACTATAACACCACTGATGCAGCACTAAGAATAACAAATATCATATCCCCTCGGAACGGGCTAGTGCATGGGGTGTTGCCACCCTGGCTAGCAGCAGGTTCTTGCCCTCCCCTACACTAGTCACTACTCGGGCTAGTAGTCACCCGTGATTTACCTCCTTTCACATAACTTGAGAACAGGCTATGAGGCGCGCCTGAGGTGAGTGTTATCACCTTTTGCCACCAAGAATAACAAATATCACCTCTCACGGGCTGGCGCAGTTAGTTCATGCAAGGGTGTTGCTACCAATAGGCCAGGGTCGATTCCCACGGGTGTGAAATGCTCCGTTGGTTGTCTCAACCCCTCCTTGCGTGCGTTGTTGTTGCTAGACAAAGCCCCGTGATTTACCTCTCTTTGAGACAGTGGAGGCCACCGAGGTGACGGTTTCACCTTTTTTATTGCCAAGAATAAAAAATATCACATGGCATTACAGAGGGAGTAAGGTGGTGATAAAGGCTCATCTTTGGCTTTGTCATCACTAATACATTATGTGTAGAGGGTAGTTAGATGTTAAGAGGATATTCAGAAGTGTATATATATATAGGTATCTATTCAGATCTGATACTACATTAGACATGAATAGACCCTAAAACATCATTTTGTACATTTTTTATACATGATATACCACTTTTACTTATCTAGAAAAAATAACAAAAATCACAGAGAAAAAAAAAAGTCATGAATAGGAAAGCCATGCCCTTAAAAGATCTCACCCCAAACACAATTCTATACCTAAAAAAGTCAATCAAACTTGTAACACAGGTTTGTTGAAAACTTGTATGTTTGTGGAAATATTTGTAAGGGGAAATTTTCTGAAAAAAAAAAAAGAGATTATTTTCTGCATTTAGTTTCTTGTGCTTGATGTCGTCACAGGAAAATATGTTTTCCTTCTCAAGGTTAATTGGGCACGTTGGCTCAATCAGGCCTGTCCAGTCAGATTGGTCGACACGTATGACCCGCCCAGACCGGCCAGTCCATTCAAATTGAGA
>JBBPFQ010790028.1:0-13097 GCA_037974815.1 Kaempferia elegans
ACTCCGAACTACTTTGTTTATTCGTCCGGCCGTCCGTGGTATAATATACTCCTTCAAGGTAAATAGAGAAAAAATACTACAGAAACAGACGGTCCGATGATCTCCTTCACAGGCTATTTGCAATTTGCCCAAAGTAGGGTTCCCGCATATTTCGTGGCGTGTGGGTCACCAATAAGAAAAGCAAAAATCCCATTAAACCCTACTCAAAATTTCTGCGGGCTCTGGTCCTTTGCCACATATGGCAAGGCGCGAGCACGAAAATGGCAGTTTCCAATGGATGCACTGAATTGAGGTGCCCTCCCAAAAAATGGCGCCCTAATTGCGCGCGATCAAATTCCAATCTGCACCAAAGGGCGCCTAATTTCCCCGCTCAAAATGCCCTCTCAGCCCCGCCCCTCTCATTGCGCGCTGCCTCTTCGCCTTCCCGGCCCTTCAGGTTCCGTTCTTCCCGGCGGCCAAGTTGAGACCTGCTTGACGGCCGTCCCAGGTCCCCTCCGGGGAAGCACTTGAGTCTGCTCTGATATTGTGCTCCTCAGAAGGTGGTCGGAGACGAGCTCTCTCTACCGCTCCATCCTTGTGCTCGGTCGTCTACGGGTCAGTAAGTTTATAGCAGATCCGAGCTCAAGTTGTGTTTTTTCTTCTTCTAGACGATCGTAACTGTGTAAAACATGGTTTGCTTTTGGAAAGGGGAAATATATCTTGTTCTAAGTAGTCGGTTAAATTTGCAGTGCGTCTTCTGCATGGGTTTTGATCTGTTTCTGTTTTCTATTGCGTGTTGTCTTATGAACTAATGATCCTTTTTTCTGTAGGATTCCAGATTCGTAGCAAGTCAACAACTTAGTATGGCGAGAAATCCAGGAGGTTCGAATTCTACAGGTTTGGTTCGGCAGCATCACTGTTACGAGAATTTTCTTTTGTTGTGACTATATGTAATAAACTATAAATTGAAAGTTCTAGCCTTCTAGGTTCCAGATGGTCTTTATTCTCCAGTTGTCATGCGTGAAGCAGATAATGATGTTTTATCATTATGTTGCAAAATTTGTTTTCACCACATTGATTTCGTGATTTTTTTTTCTTCCATTTGTTAAATGGGTATTTGTAATAGAACAGGATTTTCAATGTCCGAGAATTAAACACATGCTTGTTGATCTCATTGGTGACTATGTCCAACATAAGTCTATCATCTTTTCTCAAATCCACCTGCCCTGTCAATCTCATTGGCAATTGTCTTGAACATACCCAACAAATAACACTTGAAAGGAAAGAAGGATGAAGCACCATGTTAGTGGGGGCTTAGTACTAGCATTTACAAAAGCTTGATCATCTGGAATATTTGCATGGGTAGCACAGTTAAATTTCTTCAGCATCCATGCATTTAGATAATTTCACAATAGAATTAAGCTCCCTATATGTTATATCTTTTAAACTACCAGTTGATAGATCTTTGAATGATTAAATAAACAGATCTTTGGTGTGGATGCTCTAAAATTTTTTTTGTGCTTGAACATTTTATGCCAACACTCCCTAGTTTGATTGTGTTTAATTTTCACATTTTCCACTGAATAAATTAGAAAAGAGAACAATTTTGAGCAACATTTGGTTTTTCTTGTGTTTAGTGAGTTTCAACATAACACAAGCAAATCTATACAATTCTTCTCTGGTAATATTGCAAAATTTTGCAAACAGGATGGATACTCATTCTATCAAATTTGATCCAATTGAGCTTTGGCTTTTAGACCTGAAGTTCTTGAGATATGCTCCTGGATGAGTGTCCTCTTCCACCTTCTCCCTATTTGGACTGACTGCATCATGGAATATAATCAGTCTCTTATGATTTTTTGCACAATAAATATTGATCATATTTCTAAATTGAGGCCTTTAAAGTTGGAAATAAAATGAAGGCTATGTTTTTTTTTCACGAGCCTTCACACTTATACCATGATTTGTGAATATTGGCATATAAATCCAATGGAGCTAGGTGTTAATTCAAGCAACATGAAGTTAATTAAACATCCTAGTTACATTATATTACTCGGAGTTGAGCATCCAATAGTCTAATGAGGTTATTTGAAAAAATCATAGTTTGAAATCTTGTACCATGTTGAGTGAAATGGTCAAAATGTATCGTTCTAGTAAATTATCATATTTGATATCATTTAGCACAAACGTTTCCTTCCTCTTCTCCCCTCTTCAACCTCCAACATTAAAATGTTGGCACGATACTCAAACATATTGTTCTAATAAAAAACTAAAATTCTAGTATGGTTTGAGATTTTGAACCTTTACATATCTCAATATAGATATTGAATATTTGCTTAAAGGCTTGGTATTCAAGTGTTGATGTAAATATTTGCTTACATCCAACATGGATGCAAAATGAATGGTTGAAGAGTTCAAGCATTGGAAGTCAACTTGTTATTTTATTTGCTAAAATCGAAGGTTATCTCAAAATATAAAACTAAATCGAGTCTCTAATGCTTTATAGTGTCTATATCATAACAATTGGTGCATTACCTTTATTAATGCCGTCTCGAGTCTCTAACTAATTAATTTTAAGAGTTAGTGATTTATATGACATTATTTGTCTCAATGGCAAACACCTTTTATTTTTATTTTTAAAGAAAATGAGTTAGAGCCTTTTAAAAGATTCCTATTGAAGTCTCATGAAAAATATTAATTTTATCATTTGGAACCATGCCTTAAGCGATTGTTGTTTAAGAACTGTGTTTTCACAAGACATTATTTTTAGGGGAAAATAAAATTTTGTTTTCATGGGATCCCAATAGGGAAATAATTAGGTGACCCTCTTAGGGCCTTAAAAATAGATGGCAATCTTCCTAAGCAAAACATATAATACATATCAATTTATGCCAACTAGTAATGTTGATCTAGCCATATAATTAGCATGCAACTAAACTAGGATTTGTTAAAAGTTACTTAGCTTAAGACTTACAAGTTACCATATTGAAACTTTAGTGTACAAAATTATTTCCTGATATATGGACTATATTATCCATAAAGAAAACATCGTGAGAATCCTTATAATTTGTGAAGGGTAAGTGCTAGTCTAAAAAAATTTTAATTTATTTTTTTTTCCAATCCCTACATACGTAAAGTCATTTTCTATTAATTAAAGAACATTTTATCATCAGTTCCTCTTCTACTACTCTATATTTCTATAATCCAAATATAAAAAAAGGAAAGGATCCATCTATCGGATCCATGAACCAAACTACGAAAGATATATTCATATTTCATTCCGTATCAATTTCATTTCCTAGGAATAATTATTTCATTTCTTCTCAATTTCACTTTATAAATCAAATTCATAAAATTTGTTATATTTTCTTTCTTTAAGTTTTATTATCTTTCCATAATTGTAATTTTGTGACATTATTATTTACTTGTTATAGAAATTATCATAATTACTTTATTTTTATTAAACCTCATTGCTTCATATTTATTAACATTTAAAGTATATCTTCCTTAGATGATTTTTTTTTTCAATGTATGTAATCATCACCAACTATACGTTTTTTCCCTACTTTGGGGCTTCAGATAATTAATTTACCTTTTCCCCCCTTTTTTATTATCAAAATTAACACGATATGGTTCAGTCCTTTATCGGGATCTTGCATTGGCGGGAGTTTTGTACATCGGGCTATCCTTTATCAAAGTTTTTAATGTTATTACTCTTTATTTCAAATATTTTCTTTATTACATTTTTTTAGAAAAGAAAGTATTATCTTTTAAGATGCTACTATTTAATTCTATTAGAATCATTTTTTTCCGCGTCAATCAACATTGGTGAAATTTATTGTTTGGCCTACTTATGATACATCTTTGATACTCTGCCTACAGAGAGATAGGGCTAGGCATTTGCGATAGATCTTTTGTCGATAATGATAGAGAGCATTTGTGAGTGATTGTGAAGGTTTAGATTTCGCAAATGTGATGTTTAGGGGTTTGCAAGTTTGTGATGAAGCTCCACAAGTGTGAGGTCTAGGGCTTTGTTTGTTTCATGATGAAGCTTTTTCGATGGGATTTTTGTGATGAGGTTAGGTGTGATTCTTTCCTCTTTGTCGTCTTCTCTTCCTCCGTGTCTTTAGCACAACATTTCAGCGAGCCCAACATAGAGTCTAGAAATTGTTTTGGTTGCGGAATGAAACCTTCAATGAAATTTCAGATCTTGATTAGAACTAGAAGGACAATTTTCTTTCTTTTTCTTTTTTTTTGGTGCAATTTTATGATTAATATCTAGCAAAATTAAATTTATTAAGAAAAAGAGTATTGGGTTCAACAATCACAATCTTTACATGTAGTAGAAAAATTAAAATCTTATTACCCTCTGTTTTGTTCCTTAGATTGTCCTCTATATGCAAAATAATATTTTATCCAATATGCCCATTTAACAAATCCAATTTTAGCATGACAATTATATCCTCACCTATCTTAATTTCAGCAATGTTATCCTTAATTCTAAATGGCTCTTCCATTTTTTTTATGTTCTACCTTTTAGTATACAAAGTTTGAAGCATGGTATTGGTACTGTCTCTTTAGCAAGTTCTCCAGACCATTCGTTTCAGATGACCATAGTATGTTTTTTTGTTCTCCCAATCATCACTTGTCTTTTAGAAAATGCTTGTATGTTTGAGGTTGCTAATCTAGCTTATAATCAAGGATTAACTTCTAATCCTCACTGACTCACAATAATGCAAGTTTTTTTTTTGGGCAAATGTAATTTCAAATTTACTCCCATAAAAAGGGTACTCATGGTTGATATTTATGAGCTGGTTGTTAAAATTGATATTTTTTTCTCTTTCCATAAATAAATAACATGTTTTCTTTTTAGGAATGACAAGGAATGGGAAACGAAGGTCATCAAAAAGGAAAGTAACTGATAATGTTAAATCTGCTACTGCAATGGAATGTGGAAAACGTAGTAGCAATCTTGAAAATGATAATGAAATAGATGCTTGCAAGAGGCCAAGGCGAGCTGCAGCATGCTCAGACTTTAAAGAGAGAAGTGTCAGAATATCTGACAAATCCTCAGTTCTTGAAACAAAGAAAATACTAGTGGAGGAGAATGAGGAAGTGGCTGTTGAACTGACTAGACTTGGTGCAGAAGATCTTCCCCCATGTAGAAAGCTTGTCGATTTCACCATTCATGATGCTGATGGAAATGCACAACCATTTGAAATGTCAGAAATAGATGATTGTTTCATCACTGCACTCATTCTGCCTTCGGATGACAATTTGGGAAATGAGAGAGAGAGGGGAATAAAATGTGAAGGATTTGGCCGGATAGAGTGTTGGTCAATTTCAGGTTATGATGAAGGTTCACCAGTTATTTGGGTCTCAACAGAAATTGCAGATTACGAGTGTGCAAAACCAGCAGGCAGTTACAAGAAGTTTTATGACCTTTTTTATGAGAAGGCATGCATATGCATTCATGTTTACCAAAAGTTGGTTAAAACTGTTAGTGGGAACTCAACTTTGAGCCTTGAGGAGTTGCTTGCTTCAGTAATCCGTTCTATGAGTGGAACCAAGAATTTTCCTGCTGGATCAAATTGTAGAGATTTTGTGATCTCTCTTGGAGAGTTCATTTACAACCAGCTAATAGGCCTAGATGAGTCTTCTACCAACAACAATGTTAATTGGGCAACGATGCCAACTCTTATTGCTTTAAGAGATGAATGTGGAAGTAGGTCAGAATCAAACAACTTTCCATTAAGGGTATCAAATCAGAACTTGAGGATTAAGGAGGGAGAAGTTTTAGGTTCTACTGAAGATGAAGATGAGAAATTGGCAAGACTTTTGCAGGAAGAGGAAAATTGGAAGGCTATGAGGCAGCAAAAAAACCGTAGTGCGGTTACAAACACTAGAAAGAACATCTACATAAAAATCAATGAGACAGAGATTGCTAATGATTATCCATTGCCTGCCTACTACAGACCTTCCAATCATGAAATGGATGAATACTTATTTTTTGAGTGTGAGAACAATATGTCATATTCTGATCTTCCTAGAAGGATTCTTGACAATTGGGCTCTCTATAATTCTGACTCAAGGTTGATCTCTCTGGAGCTTCTGCCAATGAAGTCATGTGCAGAAATTGATGTGACTATTTTTGGATCTGGTCAAATGAGAGAGGATGATGGTAGTGGATTTGAATTGGATAATGACCTAGGTCTTTCTTCTTCAAGCAATTCTAACCATGCAGATATTGAAGGGGTTCCAATCTATCTTAGTGCTATTAAGGAGTGGATGATTGAATTTGGTGCTTCAATGATTTTCATTTCTATCCGAACAGATGTTGCCTGGTACTTCTAAATTAGTGTCATTAGCAATTATTGTTTGTTTAATTTCATTCTATTACAGTATGCTCTTGGTTTGGTTAGCTAAACCTTGATCCTTATATGGAAATTTCCTCTATAATTTGCATAATATAAGATAGAGCAATAGAAGAATAATGAAAGGTGGTAAAAAATCTATACAGTTCAATATTTTATTGGTTAGCATTCTTATGATGCAAAAGCTAAAATGCTTTTGGAAAATGGAGATGTTGACATGCTGTGTTGTTTCTTAGCAACAGTGCTCCTGGTACTGATTTTAATTTCTGATTACAGGTACAGGTTAGGAAAACCCGCAAAACAATATGATCCTTGGCATCAACCAGTCCTGAAAACAGCTAAGCTTGCTATTTCTATAATCACTTTGTTAAAAGAACAAAGCAGGGCTTCAAAACTTTCCTTTGCTGATGTAATTAAGAAAGTGTCAGAATTTAGCAAAACTCATCCTGCATACATATCATCCAACTTATCTTTGGTTGAGAGATACATTGTTGTACACGGACAAATTATTCTTCAGCAGTTTGCTGAGTATCCTGATGAAACAATTAGGAAGTGTGCTTTCATAATTGGACTTTCTGAGAATATGGAGCAAAGAAGCCATACAAAACTCATAATGAAGAAAAAAGCTCTGTTAAAGAAGGAAGAAAACTTGAATCCTTGTGCAGCAATGGGACCTACTTTGTCCAGCAGAAAAGTAATGCGTGCTACAACAACAAGATTTATCAATAAAATTTGGGGAGACTACTACTTGAATTTTTTCCCTGAGGACTCTAATAATGGGGATGCACATGAGCCTGTAGAAATTGAAGGAGAGCTGGAGGACAATGAAGATGATGAAGTAGAAGAGGAGAATGCATTGGTGTTGGATCAACAACCTACAAAGCCTCATTCAACCTCACACTCTTTTAAGCTTCATATGGAAATACAATGGGAGGGAAAACCTATTGGCAAAATGGATTCTGGGGAAACTCTTTATCGTTGTGCAATTGTTCGTGGACATGTTATAGAAATTGGCGGAGCAGTAACTATGGAAGCTGATGTAAACGATGAGCCATCTTTATTGTTTGTGGAATACATGTTTGAGAAACATAATGGTGTCAAAATGGCTCATGGAAGGGTGTTGCTCAAAGGTTCCCAGACTATCCTTGGAAATGCAGCTGATGAGAGAGAGCTGTTCCTTTCAAATGACTGTATGGAAGTTGAACTCGGGAATATTAAAGAATCCATAGTAGTTGATATCCGTTTACGGCCTTGGGGACACCAGTACAGAAAGGATTATGCCGATGCTGATAGGATTGATAGGGCAAAAGCAGAGGAGAATAGACGGAGAGGGCTGCCTATGGAGTTCTATTGCAAAGTCTTATATAACCCTGAGAGGGGTGGTTTTTTTGTTCTTCCTCATTTCAGTATGGGCCTTGGAAATGGTGTTTGTAACTCTTGCAAAGAAAAGGCCTTGCAGAAAGATGATTTCAAATTGAGTTCCAATTCTAGCTTTGTCTATAAGAGGATTGAGTACAATGTTCAAGATTTTATTTATGTCAGACCTCAGTTCTTTGACAGAGAAGAACAGGAGGATCTTGGGACTTTTAAATCTGGCAGAAATGTAGGACTAAAGGCCTATGTAGTGTGCCAAATTCTTGAAATTCAAGTGTCCAAGCAACATACATCAAAAACAGCACAGGTGAAAGTAAGAAGGTTTTATAGACCAGAAGACATTTCATCAGAAAAAGCCTACAGTTCTGACATTAGAGAGGTACACTTTCTTTGATTATGCTTTTCTTGAAAATGTATAATGAAAATGCACAACTATCTTTAAATTAAAGATGCATTTATCTTGATGCAATTTTATCCATGAGTATCTGTTTATGTAAAACTTGGACCATATGCCTATAGCATGGTACAAATTACTGTTTATTATTGTCCCGTCTCCAAATTCAGGGCTCTTTTTGTTTAAACATATAGCCTACCCAAGCAATATGGTGATCACACTATATCTTCATGGTTTTACATATTCCATTTACTTAAAGAAACAATGTGGAAATTAGTCTATCTCCTACATCTTGTACATACTCATTTACAATTTTGTATGTGTCAATTTGGATATCTTGTCAGGGGATAAAAATTGATCTTGGGGAGATCCTACACTGCCTTATGATCAGTTCAATGTCTTTTTTTGGATGCAATCATACTATCCAATTTCTACATTCTTTTGAGCAGCCAAATTTAATTGCTATTTTTTCAAAAAGAAATATTCAATTTCTAATTTTACTTGCTGCATATTTGAATCTCAGGTGTACTATAGTGAAATTGTGGTCTCTGTGCCTGTTGACATGATTGAAGGAAAATGTGAAGTTCGGAAGAAGATTGATGTTTTAAGTTTTGGTATACCTGTGCTTGATGACATATTCTTCTGTGAATATTGTTATGATCCTGTTAAAGGAACTCTCAAACAGGTACATTCTTTTTGTTTCATCTAAATTATTTTCATTCGTCCTTCTTCTTTTAATAGGGAATTTTGGCACAACAGTAAAGTTGTTGCTGTATGATTTGGAGGTCATTGGTTCAAAACTTAGAAACAACCTCTTCTAAAGTTGGGTCAGACTGTGTATGCCGTGTATAATAGTCCCTTCTTCGGGACCTGTGTTATCGGGAGCTTTATGTACTAGGCTACCTTTTATACTTTTTCCTTCTCACCTTCCTGACTTAAAATGAATATGGCTTTAGTTACCCGCCAACATAAAGGCATCGTCTTTGAAAATAAAGGAAGATCAAATTGCCTATCGAAAGAAAAAGGGTAAGGAGAAGTGTGGAGATGAATTTTCTGACAAAATGATTGATGTGTCTCGGGAAAATCATTTGGCAACACTTGATATTTTTGCTGGCTGTGGTGGCTTGTCTGCAGGACTTCAGCACTCTGGTAAGTCTTTTAATCAGTCAAGGTTGCAGTTGGAGCTAGAACAGCAAGTTTGATAACATTTAAATTTGCAGGTGTTTCATATACAAAATGGGCCATTGAATATGAAGAGCCAGCTGGTGAAGCATTTCGCCATAATCATCCTGAAGCTTTGATGTTTGTAGATAATTGCAATGTTATTCTCAGGCAAGCTACTGGATTTAGTTAAAGATTCAAAATTTTGTTACAGGTTGACATATATTCTAAGACTTTTTTGCAGGGCTATTATGGAGAAATATGGAGATTCAGATGATTGTATCTCGACATCTGAGGCTGCTGACTTGGCTGCTTCACTTGATGAGGAGAAGCTTAAAAATCTACCAAAGCCAGGCGAAGTAGATTTCATCAATGGAGGGCCTCCATGTCAGGTGTAATTTGTTGTTTCATCAATATAGTTGGTTTGATCAATTGAAGTCCACCATATCAGCCAGGTGAACTAGTTCACTATGAATTTGCTGTCAATTTTTAAGTTTATTTTTATTTTTTGCCTCCAGGGATTTTCTGGGATGAACCGGTTTAATCGGAGCACATGGAGTAAAGTTCAGTGTGAAATGATTTTGGCCTTCTTATCATTTGCAGAATATTTCAGGCCCAAGTTTTTTCTTCTAGAGAATGTTAGGAATTTTGTGTCTTTCAACAAAGGACAGACATTCAGACTGACTCTTGCGTCACTTTTAGCTATGGGTTATCAGGTATCTATCTTTTTTGGTTTCTTAGCAGTGGTAAAGATGGTCCTAGCCTCAAGTATTGAATTCATAATCTTTCATGGCTTTTGATCTTGAACTGGTTCTTATTTTTTATTCTCAAAACTATGGTCGATTTGTGTTCATTTTATTCTTTCTGGTTTAGGTAAGGTTTGGTATCCTGGAAGCAGGAGCCTATGGTGTCTCCCAATCAAGAAAGAGGGCGTTCATTTGGGCTGCTTCACCAGAAGAGACTCTTCCAGAAT
The DNA here is from genome assembly GCA_037974815.1 of Kaempferia elegans. Lineage (NCBI taxonomy): Eukaryota > Viridiplantae > Streptophyta > Magnoliopsida > Zingiberales > Zingiberaceae > Kaempferia > Kaempferia elegans. The sequence goes on from JBBPFQ010790028.1 coordinate 10,256, forward strand.
GGCCAGAACCTATCCATGTGTTTGCTACCCCTGAGCTTAAAATTTCTATGCCTGGGTATGGATATTATACTGCAGTCCGAAGCACAGCTGGAGGAGCTCCTTTTCGTTCAATTACTGTTAGGGATACAATTGGGGATCTTCCGCCTGTTGCAAATGGAGCTGCCAAACCTACAATTGATGTACAGCAATTCAGCTTCTAATATTTTTCATATGCATCATTCATCTATTCTTTCATTTTTATTTTCCATATTAACAAGATTTTACTGTCTTTTTCCGTTTTTAGTACGGGAGTGAGCCCACATCATGGTTTCAAAAGAATATCAGAAGTGGCATGTTGACTTTAAACGACCATATATCAAAGGAAATGAATGAACTCAATTTGATAAGATGCCAACGTGTACCAAAAAGGCCAGGTGCTGATTGGCGTGATCTACCAGATGAAAAGGTAACTTTGTTGGGTGTTTGTCGATTATTTAATCTGCTACTATTTGCTACTTATTTCCTAATACGCTACTGTGTGTATTAGGTTAAACTGTCCACTGGGCAAATGGTGGATTTGATTCCATGGTGCCTTCCAAACACAGCAAAGAGGCACAATCAATGGAAGGGGCTGTTTGGTAGGTTGGACTGGGATGGCAACTTTCCGACTTCCATCACAGATCCCCAACCAATGGGCAAGGTAGGAATGTGCTTCCACCCGGATCAAGATAGAATTCTCACTGTCCGTGAATGCGCAAGATCTCAAGTAAGCTATCATTTTCATACTACCGCGAACATTGCATGCTGAACGAGCTGTTCAATCTCATATCATGTTCATGTGGAAAGTATAGCAATTGTTATATCAGCATGTTGTAGTTGGTATCTTGAAGAGTTCATTTTGTGCCTGCAGGGTTTCCCAGACAGTTACCAGTTTTCTGGTAACATCCAAAACAAGCATAAGCAAATTGGAAATGCTGTGCCACCTCCATTGGCCTATGCTCTCGGAAGGAAACTTAAAGAAGCTGTTGATGGAAAGCAATCCCCATCAGCTTAAACATCCATGGAGCTTCTATACCAGTACCAATTTTAACAAATTTTAAATGACCTCAATATTGTGGTTGTTCAATGTTGCTGGATTGTCTCTACATATGAAGTCTCTAAGGCTTCAGAAATTTGTTAGTGTCGAGTTTTCAGAATGACAGTTGAGGCTTTAAGGGCTGCAGAAATTAACTCTCTCCTTTTGATCAGTCCCCTTGTAAAATTCGAAGATATTGTTTAACATTTTTTTTAGTTAAAAACGTGAGAAAGTTCATTAACCTATTGTTTCATAACATGCTTTACCACTTGTTTAGTTACTTTGATGAAGTAAAAGATACAGGTTTATAAACTTGATGCTCAAGCTCCATACCATGTGACACCCAGCCAGCTCTAAAAGGCTACAAACCAGGGCTTTCTCTCATTTCCAAGCATTCAAAGCCTTCAATTTTAGGGGATAAAAGGAGTGACCACAACCTTGATCCTTTTACTTTGTCAAAGAGAATTCGTTCCATCCTTTTTCAATTGATATAAACCAAACATCAGGCTCTCATTCAGAGTAACACTTGTACTAGCCATGTCTTCCCTCCCCGCGCCGACGATCCTACAAACCTCGGCACCAACAGAGCTGCCTTATTCCCACTCTGGTGGATCCTTTGGGCCAGCACTCCTGGTGCTAGGCATCATTGCTATGCTTGCCATTGCTGCATGCGTCTTTGGGCGCCTTTGTGCTAGTCGTTTCAGCGAGTGCAAAGTATGGCACGAGGAGCATCCACCCCCGAAGCAAGGCAGTTTTGATGTGAAATCTGCTGGCAATGGTAAGCTCCCAGCTCAAACGAAGCTCGAACATGATGCGAAAGCAGAATTTCGTGTGTGAAAGAAACTTAGAACTTTTATTTCCTATTCAATGTTATCCCTCTGTTTGCTGATATGTTAAACCCTTTGCATCACTAACTAGACCTCAATCACTAGGAAAGAAAGCTCTTGTAGAACAACAACAATTTATGATCAACAGCGAAAGATTGGCTTTTACGATCAACGTGATAACAATATATATATATATATATCGACACCTCGTGCGCGACCGTACCCGACGCACACTGTAACATTGCCGCGTCAGCATATTTTATATTTTTTCACCTGTTCACTTGCCAGCGACACTGCGAATTGTTTTTATCTCTCATCGTCCTCACCCCGGCGAAATTTAAAAACCCGCCGCCTTCGTCTCTCTCCCTCTCCCTCTCGTTCCTTCCCTTGGCGGTCGACCGTGTATCGTGCTGTCGCCTTCCATCCTGCTTTCGCCGCCACTCGCCACTTCGACTAATCCCTATCTCGTCCAGGTAAAATCGCTTCCAGAGTTCTCCGCCGTCGTTTCCTTCATCTAACCTTCTCTGCGCTACACCGCTGTCACTACCTTCTCCCTGCTCTTGATTCCTTTTTTGCCGCCATTTGCTTCACCTTGCCTGTCGAAGCCTAGGGCTTAGGTCACGCCGGGACGCACCGGACAACCTTGTGGGAGTTGCCACAACAACTGTCGCAGTTCCTTTCCAGTACTCGATGGGGAGCTGCACGCATCGACAGCTTGGTACAACTACTCGATGGGGAGCTGCGACAGCGTTGTCGCAGTTACTCGATCTCGAGCTGCGACAACGTTGGTGCAGCTACTCGATGGGGAGCTGCCACAGCGTTGTCGCAGCTACTCGATCTGGAGCTGCCGCAACGTTGGCGCAACTACTCGATCTGTAGCTGCTACAGTGTTGTCGCAGCTATTCGATCTGGAGCTGCCACAACGTTATCGCAGCTACTCGACATGAAACTGTCACAGTAT
>JBBPFQ010790232.1:0-22025 GCA_037974815.1 Kaempferia elegans
TTGCCGCAAATTCCCTAAATAATATATAAAGAAGTTGTGGAGGTATAGTTAATTCAATCATAGTTGGTAGATCTTTCGTAGTTTTGAATTTCATATTGAGTCTACAATGGTATAGTATATAAGAGGGCTAGAGAATATTTGTATAAATTGCCCCCCCTCTTATAGTAATTACCATTGTAGACTCAATCTGGCAACTTATGACACCTACCCTTGAAAAGTGCATGAAAATGACTCCTTACGATTGCTCTGATGAAGCGCATGAGATTCAGATAGGTGCAAAGATATGGTGCTCTACGCGGGTGAAGGAAGCATGGGGCAGCGGACAGGCGGGACTCTCTGATGAGATCATCCCAGCCCACTGAGTCCTAAGTCAGTATTTGTAGTTCAAGTACTCGTATATAAGCATTTCTAGTGAACTTCGTCTGGCTCGACTCCGAATCTCCGGGCATAGGAAAGACAGGTTGTGCGAGGGCAGGAGGCAGTGTTCTTTCCTTGGCAAGTAGAGGCTCCGGGATAGCCATTCAAATCAAAAGAGGAAAGCCGACTCTAATCTAAGTAAGGTGCGAACGAACTGGCAAGCTAGTCATGGGCTCAGAAGGTGCCAACGAACTCCCGAAGTGTGCTTTTCTGCCAAATGAAAACACATGTCTTACTTCACACAATGCGTTCAATTGTCTCGTTTGAGTAGCTACCTGCACGAAACTGTCAAATTGTAACACTTGCTCTCGCATTCAAATGGCAGTTTGTGACAGGCAAGTAAGAGACATATGCTTGAAATTGGCAGAAATTGACACTAGCTCTTGAGAATCTCTTGTATGCACGAGAGTGGCAGATTGATACAGTTGTGTTGGTTGAGCCCTGCCCTGCGTTCAATTGTCTCGTTTTCACTTTCTCTGATGAGTAGTAAGGGCATGGCTGTTTTGAACACTTGGGTATGCAATGCTCTAAATTGGCTGTTTTGAACACTTGCTCAGTTGGGCAAAAGGTTAGCCCTGTCAATAACTGCCAGATGAATGCACTTAGTGAGTTAGTTGCTTATCTGAACTTTACACTTTATAGCACTTAAGTTGAATAAGGTTGAAGAGATGTCTTCGATTGACAATTGAATGACATGAGTAGCCACGCACTTTAGTTGTTGATATGTCCGAACTTGCCGTTTTCGTGCACTTTAGTTGGAAGAGTTGTCAAAGATTGCCAATTGAATGACTACGGTAAGTGAGAGGGTCCTGTCAAAGATTGACAATTGAATGACATATTCATAAGTAGGTGCGCGAGAAGTCGAAGAATGAAGGTGGGCCAGTCAGAGCAGAGGGATGGGCTCAGGTTAAGAAGGAGAGGCAGAGGTCGGTGATTCCACTCTTTAGTTGCAACTTGAGTTCAGCTATATAAGGAGGAAGTCGGAGTCTCTCTTCTCTTGCAGAGCAGTCGAATCACCATCTAATCTCTGGGCGAAGAAGGTGCGACAAGAAAGAGATCAAAGAGGAGAGTCAAGCGGTGGTCTTTGGACGGGTTCGATTCCCCCAGTCGTCAAGTCAAACTAAGCTAGGTCGGGTGGAGTTCGTCGAGGAAGGTGCCCGCCTTTTCGAGCCAGACTCAGAATCTTCCTCTTCCTCGCTGCCGAATTCATTCCGAGAGCCGACTTTCATTTCATGCCGAGTTTATATAATATAGTAACGCATTCCGCTTCGGAAGAGCAAGAGAGCCGGCCTAGCACACGAGCTCGCTTCCTCTTGTTCGGACTTCAAATCTTCGTGTCACCACTTTTGTTTATCTAGTCCTAGTCATGAATGAGAAGGAAAGGTTAAGCAAAGTTGAGCGGCGGAGTTGAGCAAGCAAAAGTGGATCGAAGGTGCGAGTACCATTGATTTGATTGGCACGGGAGCAATGAGAATAGAATAGTTGGTTTGGGTGCTCAGTCTCTTCAAGCTCGTTCGACCGGGATGTGGGGTACTAGATGAATGAAGGTGCGAGAAAGAAGATCCATCCGAAGCCCACTACGCGGGACTCTTAGACTTATAAGCTACCACCGCTTCGCCTACCATTTCTTTCCCCGGGATTAGCCCACCTACCGTCCCATAGAAAGAGAAGGAGCGGCAAGGTCAGTCATCAGATAGAATCCCCTAGCCCATCCGATGAGTGTGTGCCTAGGTCTAGGTGCGGAGCCATTCTTCTACGAGAAAGAGAAGTAGCTACCTGCGTTCAATTGTCTCGTTTGAGTAGCTACCTGCACGAAACTGTCAAATTGTAACACTTGCTCTTGAGATATGCACGAGAGTGGCAGTTTTGAACACTTTTCTGAGCCCACTCTGCGGTATGCGTGAGAGTGGCAACTTAGAACACTTGATGAGAGAGACAGGTGTGAAATTGGCAGTTTTGAACATTTGGTCAGTTGGGCTGTCAAAGATTGCCAGATTCATGCACAGGTAGTCACGAAATTGGCAGTTTTTAACACTTGATGATAGGTATGCGTTCAATTGTATCGTTGGAACATACACAAACAACAAATACGTATATTGTGCGTGAGAGTGGCAGATTGGAACAGAACCAGAACAGTTGAACTGATCCGCTAGCCCTGCACCAGAATGGCAAGGACAGGCAAGTATGAGGGACGAACGGCTTCTAAGAGCTATTGAGTCAAGTCAAGGTGGGCAGTGCAATCCGCAATTGAAGCAACCCCACGACGCAAAAGCGCAATCATATTGAATATCAAAGGTTCGAATCCCTTACCTGCCTTATGTACTCTCCTGGCTCAGCTGCTCCGTTCAATGGTCGGTCATACTCGTGAACCAGACTAGACTTGTAAGTGAGGTGCGGAGATGATGGCTTAGAGGAGAAGATCTGGAGCAGAAGATCAGGGCTCCGTTGGTCCGGGGATTTAAGCCCAAGAGAGGAAAGAGTAGGGAGCATGGGTAGGATTTCCCAGGGTGAGCGAGACCAGCAGAAGAAGCCTAATCTTAATCTCAAGAAGGACAAGGAGGCCGAGACGCCTAGCCTAGTAGAATCTCTAAAAAGATGGCGGGCAGTCTCAATCAAGTTTCATGGGAGGCTAGAGGGACGGAGGATAAGGACCCGACACGTAGCAAGCTCACCACTGGATGAGGTAGTTTCATTCAGGAGCCTACTATCCCGGTAGTTTCATTCAGGAACCTAGCTGATAAAGAGTAGGAGAGTCAGTAAAGGTAGGTGCATAGCGGTAGCTAGAGCGTCCACTCACTATTCATATTCGGAGGCCATACTCTAAGGATCGAATGCAATGAGGCGGTAGGCTGATCTTCCAATTCCATTCCTTTGATTGAGTGAGAACATTCCCCTTCTTCTTCCCGTGGTTCGGAGTTCGACCGGTCTTAGTAGAGTTACGGTCAGTGACGAGTCTCAGTTGAGGATAGAGAAGGAGTCTCTTTGTCTCAGTAGTTCAAATGTGGCTATTCATATTTCATAGAACGTAAAGTGAGGGTCTAATTATATAGAATAGAAGCCCACGTAGCTCCATTCCATTAATGGTGGAGCCTATTTAGTTTAGTTTAGTTGCGCAGCCGACATCAAGAGAATGGGCCAGGCCTGCTCAGCCTTTAATTTCACTCGCTCGCAGCCGATCCGATCTTGATGAATGAATAGTTGCATGAGCTATCATGGGAAAGAATTGGGCACCCAAGGAATAGTGAGCCGACCATGAGTCCGGGCCTACCTTCTCATTACGGAGTCGTCACATGACGTTCATAGAAGCAGAAAGAGCGAACGGTGATGCCATTTCAGTTTAGCAGAAGTGAAGCGGCCTATCTATTCATGCCGATCTTGACTGCCCGGCCCCCGATCGCTCATATGGAATAATGAAGAAGCTCGATCGCCAAGTCTGGCACTTGTACCTGTCCAATGAGGAGCTAGCTGGCCTGGCTTACCAAACCCTGCTCATCCTGACCTGATTCTATATCTCTCACTGGCTTTCTCAAGTGTTCAACTCCCTCATGGAAGTCTGACCTGTCGAGCTAAGCGCATAAGATTGTGATGGGATGGGTCCCCCTCTCTCATTTCAAATAGGACTTTAACTCTTATCAAGCGACAGAGAATTCGCGTTCCGAGTTCAGACTAGGGGGCTGGCTAGTTCTTCTCTTCGCTGCCGCTCCTTCCTTCTATTTTGATTCCCCGATCCGGCTTGAGCTATATAAGGCACTACGTGGAGAGTTCAGCTATACTATATAAGTAGGAAGTTGTGAATAATTAGGAGCTTCTCCGTTCTCTTGTCTCTCTGATAAGTTTTGAATTTCAGTGTTTGTTTTCTTTTGGTTATAATAGAAGAGCTTCTCTTATCCAAAGCAAAGAAAGGGAGGAGCACGTGGAGAGACTTGAGGGAGAGGTCTCATCACGCGAGAGGAATGGGGGAGCCCTCCCTCTATGAGAGCAGAGGAGAGGCAAAGGTTCTAAGACCAGCAGAGGAGAGGCGTAGTCTTCGGAATCCGAATCCCGAGTTGGGTCTGCGACCTCCCTTTAGTGGAGCACCACCAGATCGACCAGACAGAGAAAGTGAGGAGCGAAGCGGTGAGCTATCATCCAAGGACAGCCAGAATAAGATCGATCAGCACGCACCCAGAGGCAGAGGACGGGCGACCTCGCGAGTGAACGAGAAGTAGAATCAGACCTATATCGAATAGAAAGGGGAGCGAACTCGTGTCAGTGGGGTGGGGTCGGGAAAAAAGATTAAGAGCTCTCACTCCTCTCCTCGGGTCTTCAAAGGAGCTCACTCAGGGGTAATACCCAATTCGCGTAAAGATAGGGTGCCTTCCCTATCCTAAGCGAGGCTCTAGGCGACCAGCTCTGCCGAAGTAGGTTTAGGAGCTCAGTTTGAATCCGCATCGGTAGGAAGGGAAGCGACCAGAAAGCAATGAGCGAGCCCTGCCCAGCCCACGAAGCAAAGAGAAGGTAGCGACGCTGAAAGAAGACAAGGAAAGCGCAGTCAGTTTAGTTAACAGGCTCTGCCGAATCGGTGAAGAGGCGCAGTACGGTGGCTTAAAGAGGAAAGACCAGACTCTAATAGGATGGGATCAGTTCGGACGGGTGCGATGGGCCAGGCGGGGTTAGGGGCACGTCTTTCTTAGATCAGGCAGGTAAGGTAGGCTTGACCGAAGGGAGGCGAATGCTCAACTGCGAAGCTTTGACAGGCAGAGAGCCTTATCGAGGCAAGTGCATGAGAGGCCGAGCTAGACTGGACGGGGGAGGCAGGACGGGTCTTCGTAGCTCGTTCAAGGCCTATGACCAGGCAGAGGAACGGCAAAGTCAAACTTTGTGCTATTGAATCAAAAAAACAAAAGATAGCGTAGCAGTGGGCTATAATGAATGAGCTGAGTTGGCTTCCCAAACCTGATTCATGAGTAGGAGCATGAGTTGGCTTCCCTGCACCTTAAGAGTGATTAAGCGTTGAGTGGGCTTCCCTTTATCTTATAATAAAAGAGGTTGAGTTCCGTTCCTCTAAGATGATCTTTTCTCATTTCGACGCGCAAGAGCAAACTCAAATGAATTTGTTGCACCCGCTCCTCTTTTAGCAAGGAGCGTCAGATCATTATGAAGGTTCAGCAGACGGCATAGCTCCGAGGAATGAATCCCCTTAGCTAGCCCCTCAAGCTTCAAATAGAATTATTAAAGATAGGTGTAGAATGATGTTTTTCAAATAGAATTATTATTTGGCGCAGGCAAGTCACCCACGTAGCGGTTGAAGTCGGGAAAGAAAAAGCGACGTCTGTTCACGAATCGGCTTACACAGAGAATACCGGGGTTTCGTGCTCGGTAATCGTTCCTTTAGCTTATGAATAGCTCTCTTCGCCCTTACGTCCCTTCCTCTTTCTTTTCTTTCCGCTGTTAAGTATCTTCTTCTAGGGCTCCTAAGAGTTGATAAAAATCATACTCCTGCGCATATTACCTGCTACTTTCAAAAGATAGAGATACTTCTTTGACTACCTGCCTACCTCGAACTCTGCCAAACCAATGAACACCGGTATGAAAGAAAATGGTTTTTTCTCTTTCACTCTTTTATTCTTACTCGAACAAGTATCTAAATTGAATTAACTATTTTAGTTGCGCACTTTCTCTCTACTAAAAAACGATTCTCTTTCTAACTCCTGGGAGGAACTGGAATAAAAAAGCAGGATCATAAATAGGAACCTGCGAGCTGCGAGCGCCAAGCAAGAAAATAGGCGAGCCAAGCGAGCGAGTTCGACTTATGATATCTTAGCTCTGGCTTCACATCATTATCCTTGTCTGCATCCAACTCTCCTTGCCGTACTTCATCCAACTTCTTCCTCCTTCGGTACTTGGCTAAGTTAAGCATGTGAGAGAAAGCTTTCGCAATGACAATGGAATCCGAAAGTGACTTCGCTCTCTCCACTCGGAAGCCTTACCCAAGCCACATTCATTTCTTCTATCGGAGGATTGAAATAAAATGAAGTTTTCATTATTCGTCTGCTTTCTCTGAGGCAAATTGTTTTTTCATTTTTCAAAGAATGACGGTCGGGGAGAGGTACGAGTGAAACGACGTGCTCAGCAGCCGTGAATGGCATTGCCCACCGGGCTAAGTAGGTGCAGCTCTCCTTTGCTTCGAAGGCCCGATAAAAAAACAATTTTCTTTTCTCTTACTCACTCTCGTTCGCACCGCGGAGTGGGGATTGGCTGAGCTATCTCCTCATGCCGGGACTACGTGAAGTTCAAATCATTAAAGTATGAAAAGGAAGTTCAAGTATTAAATAAAAAAACGAAGTTCAATTCAAGCTACACCTATCTTTAATAATTATATTTGAAGCTTTATAGGTTTTTTTCGAAACCGTAGTAGCTGTCCAAGTCGAACTCTGCCGTCGTCACCCTCCTGGTCAGAGCCAGCATCTACTTTGCCCGTCAGTTGTCTCCGGCAAGAGACAGGTCGTCAATGCTATGGCATTGACTCTTTCGGTAAAGATCATCAAGCGGGAGAAGGGAAGTAGGCTGAGGCTCAAGTAGCTTCGTTCGACTGGTCAAGTCGCCCGTTCTACTACGCTCAATAGTTCCGAGTAAAGAGGATAAGAGTTCAAACTTCGCGTCGGGAGGTCGGAATGAACTCTTTTCTTTAAGCATGCATTTTCACGATTCACGCGCTCAAGGGCATGCAGTCTTAATCTGAAGTTGTAAGTTGTGGAGGAATTAGCTAAGCACGGTAAGGCGGGTTCAGGTCGATAAGTGCATGTTCCGTTCGGGAAGGACTAGTCTGCGGGGTAGCAAAGAGGGAAGGATGAGAGCTCAACAAGGGCTTCTTATGCGCTCACTCACTGGACATGGGCCGGCCTAGGCCAGTCTCTAGTCACCTGGTCTCTAGTCTCTAGTCTATTTCTCTTATTCTTGTCACCTGAGTACCGAACAGATCTCCTTCTCTGGCCGGACGATTGGCATTCAATCTCTGAGTGTAAGACCTAGGGTGATAGGAGCTAGCTAAGGACCTGGATAGGGGTTTTTGGGGGGTACGGGTACATCTGGTAGCACAAGAGGTGTTTTATCGACTGGGAAAAGTCTAGTGGCACACATATGTCTGTTCGAATGCCTGGCTCGGGAAGTCAATAATCCTGGAAGACGTGACTGGACCCTCTCACTTGGGAAGTCTTTCAATCCAAGTCTGTCAATCTCACTATACTGGGGAAAGGGAGCTAGATCTTTTAGATAAAGCCGTCAAGATCACTTCCACAAGCTCTATTAGATCAAGTCCAGCCGTAGTCGAGAGGAGGAAACCCTTCTGTGTTAGGACCTCTTCTCTTGGGAAGGACATGTGGAGGCATGCAGGTTCTTTTGAGTGCCTGAACTATTTCACGAGGAAGCGGGATCATGTGTCCCAATTTCTCTTTCACGAGGTCTCTGGAAGGGCGAGAGCTTTGGAGTTAATTAAGTCTCTTCTTTCATGGCTAAACGAATTCATGACAACGAATGTTGGAGTTACTTTCATGTCGCATCCTCTTAGTAGACGAGCGCACATGGATATCGGGGGAGACAGAGCGCAGAAGCCAGCCTATCTGCAGTCGAAGAAGGAGCATGAGAATTAGGACTGACGAGTGGAAGAGGTAGAAAAGTTCAAATTAGGACTCCAGGAGAGGAAGAGGGGGACTATAGGAAGCGCATTCCTTAGAAGGAGAGGGGATCGCCTTCTTTGGTTGGTTCTCTTCTCCGAGGTGTGTCAGGTGGCTATTCAGACTTCTTTCTAGTCCGCGATCCCAGGCAAGATAGCTCTCTCTAGTCCCAGACCACTGCACCGGGACCTAATTATGGCTCATCTTTCTCTAGTCCCAGACCGCTACTGGCATATGGTTCATCTAATGAATGAGGGCTATGATTTAAGTCAGATAGCGAACGGAGCTCAAGCCTTAGAGGACCAATCACCAATCAAGTCAAGTCTATTCAAGAGCGTAAAAGGGAGAACTCAATCTAGGCCCCTAATAAAATAAGTGAGATTATTTGGAATCTACTGCTGGGAAGGAAGGAAAAGCTCGGCCCCACTTCTGAGTATGATTCTCTACCTTCTGAGTATGATTCCACCTTCTTGCCGGGATTTCTTGGATTCAAGCCTAGGATCCTCCGCCCGCGTACCTAACGCAGAGCTTTGGCTCTAGTCATCAGTGGCATGCTAACCCTAACCTAAGTCAGTGTCGTCAGTGGCATGTTCGATCTCTAAGTCTGTGTCATCAGTGGCATGCTTGCTCGATCCCTCTAAGTTGTCTTTGGAGTCCTAACCAAACCTTCTTAGCTGGATAAGTCTGTGGGAGTCCTAAGCTCTCAGCTGGAGGGACCCTGGAAGGATCTAATAATTCCAATCCTTCGTCCGAGCGCTGCATCGGATGCAGTGAGCCGGTCGCATTCTAGCCCGTCCCTTGGTAATTTCATTTTGTTCAAGAGCCGAAGATGATTCGTTCAAGAGAGGAGATTGGGTTCGTTTACTATTTATTTTATTCCGCATACAATTCGTTCACTATTTATCGTCAGAGCCACATATGTATAAGAGCTTCTTCTTTCTATTAGGAAAGTGGGCTTACCAGTACCAGTGGTATAGGGGAGTCATTTTATTCTTTTGTGTGCCAGTCGAGTAGCTAATGTAGGACCTGCCCGGGGTTCCTAAGGATTTGATATCTTCAGGTAGGTTCTCTTTGTTCGAGAGTATGTGTGTTGAGTCCGGAATGCCTGGAAATCCGATCTCAGCAGCCGGGCATAAGCTATCTATATCTAATCTATAACGAGTGTCCCATAGAGAGGTCACATAGAGTAAGGAATGTCCTATAGAGCGAATGTGCCATATAGTCAGTCCCATGGAGAACGAATGTGCCAAGCGGACTGTGGGGAATCATCTGACTCTGTTCTTGTCTGGTGAATTATTCCTCCTAGTTGTTCGTGCTTATCTCTGATCTTGGTTTTTGCCTATCTCGCAGCGAATTAGATAAGATTTTCATCTTTGTCGGCCCCGCTCCTCGCTTCCACTCTTCGGCATAGCCCTCCCCGAGCCACTTGCCATCTTGTCCAGCATTCTCTACTTTATATTGTTTGCCCAAGCCATCCTTTCAGTCTAGCTTCCCTCGTTCCCCGAGCATATAATAAATAGATCAATTCAAAGCTCCCAAACTCTACTTTAAACTCCACTTTCTGCGCACTTATTGGAACGGAGTGAATCTAGATCAATAAGTACCTATTTGAAGGCTCACAATCAGAGGTAAGCCCCGACTCGGTGCGAATGCAGGAGCGGTTCGGTTAGGTCAGTTGAGTTCCCTTGAGGTTAGTTCATGTTCCCTCTTATCTTCTCTTCGCTTTCCTCAAGTGCTTAATTCCGGTAGCTAGACGAGACTAATATCATTCCATATGTATCGTATCTATGGCTAAATGCGTCCCTTGCGGTCTACTTATACTTACTGTTTTGCAAGATCCAAGGTCGGCAGTAGGCTTTGGCATTCGAGTGCCTCTAACCAGATAACACTTCTCACTTATATAATCATATAAGGAGTGGTTGTAGTGCACCAGTCCAGTAGTTGAGGGAATTCAATTAATCTTTGGTTAGGTCGGAACTTACATATTGATCATCTCCTAATTCATACCTTAAGCCTCATATATATTATTATAAGTAGTTAAGTGCGAGTCCAACTCCTAAGAAGAGTGAAGTGAACAAATATAGTTCGGAGAGTCGGAAAGAATATCATACTTATGGCAAGCCCTTAGGACCTGATAAAGCTTCGCCCACGGAGCGGTTTATTCTGGCTCCCCTTCCTTGAATTCAGCTTTTATCCCCTTCCTTGAATTCAGCTTTTATCCCCTTCCTTTAGTTCAGTGCTTCTTTTCTTCTTTCATTGGGTTAAGGTTTCTTCGCTTAGGGAATTGGACTCCCAAACTACACCTCTTTCAGACCTTAGATGTAACATCCGGTATGGTCCTCCTCGTTCTTCCCTTGCAGAAAGCTATTTCCCGCCTTGAGCACTTGGAAAGGGCAGTCTGGAACACATATATTTCCCTTACCGAAGCATCAAATACAACCGAACCGAACAGTTTCTTCCTTTGCCTTTCCGAAGGTAAGAGAGGCCGATAAGTCCCCATGCATACTTTAGAGGAGTACTTTTTTTTATCCCAGGGAAGGGTGTTAAGAAGTTAACTGGAAAGAGTTCATGGTTAGCTCCCGAACCCATTACTTAAACCGAAGGGAAGGATTGATAGTTGGCTTCCCTTGGCTTTAGGTTGGCTAAGCGAATTGATTTCAAGGGTAGTGAAAGTTGTCCGTCTAGATCTCGAAATAAACTATCAATTACTTCCGGTCTGGTCCGGCCCTGTACTTGAATTATCAACTCTCCCGTCCGTGCTTTTGAACCCTAGAGACAGTTCTAAGGGTAGGGTAGATGTTAGAGTGATAACGACGTGAAACGGCAAAAAAGCAATACAGAATGTGCCTTTTCATTCCTTTTCTTCGCTTTCCAAGCAGGAGAAGCATCTGAACTTGAACTATAGACTATAGAACTACTACTAACCTAACCTAAGTTAACCCCACGGGCAGAGCTACTTACTTAAAGGGTATAAGTTGTTTTGAAAGAACTTACTTAATGAAGATAGACTGTTGCTGCGGGAAGAGGCTCAGGGAAGAGCACCCTTGACATTCACGCAACTATATATTTGCGGTTGGTTAACTACTTATATGATATTCGGCTTAAGGCCAACACAACTAAATATAGTTGTGAATTCGATCGAATGAACTGGTTAGAAAGGAGTTCTTCTTCAAGTACTGGTTTCCTCAACCCTAGTCCAAGGGAATAAATAGCCAAGCTTATCCGTCTAACTCTTTTGACTCTTCCCTTAGCAATTGAATTACCATTCTCTCCCTCTCCCTAGCTCCCCTATTGAACACACTTATATGGGATAAATATAGTTGAACACACTTGAACTTCCGTCTCAACTTGTGCAGGGGTTCCTGAGATCCTTATATAATTGGAGCTCGACTATCCGATGACACTTTCCATGAACTTGTTTAAGGGAAGCGAAGCGAGTACTTTAAGTTGCAAATCTTGTGCTTGGAGCTCCACCAACGGGTTCAATATTCGTTCGAGGTTGAAAGCTCACTCTCACCATTCACTTCACTCTTCTTAGGAGTTGGACTCGTACCTTTACTTGAAGGAGCGGTTCAGAAGGAGTGTGCTTTCGCTAAGGAGAGAGATTGGTCCGCTAGGGGAGACCGAAGCAAAGTGAAAGGGAAGGTACGAAAATGAACTTCTAACTTATATTCAAGTCAAGGGAAGCTAAAGGTAAGGTCAGTCTTTGTGTACGGAACTTCCGAGTTAATATGAGTTCATGCAAACCTCTTCCCTTACTTATATTCTGCTTCGCACCTTTTATTATAAGTAGTTAAGTGCGTTCCAACCGCAAATATTGTAAGTGCCATGAACCACTCATATAGTTGTGCATGGGTTAGGTAATCTTATCTATAGTTTATTCTCCCGCTCCGTGGGTTGTGCCTGAGGTTAGGTCAGTTGAAAGATTAAACCCTCTTTCGTCATGATTGAAGATGCAGAGTACCTTGACTTGAACTACTATAGTTGAGTACCTTGACTTGACTTCCATTTTCTTCCCTAACCGAAGGGTTCAGAAGAGACGCTCCTGTTAGTCGCCCCTTGCACTTCTTAAGATCACTTGGACCGGACCCTCATTAGCTGGTAGAGGTTTGAATTCATTGTTTTGATAATATAATAAGTATGCACTCTTCACTCCTAACTCTTTTGACTCTCCGACTTGAGCTACCACGTATAACTAACTCGGACCTACCCTAGCACTTATATTATATTCTTAGCCTACCCTTGCACTTATATTCTATTCTTAGCCTACTTTAACTACGATAAATATTGGCTGGTTGTCTTAGTTTGAGATTCCCTGCTTTAACCTCTCTCTACTTAGCGGATTGAACCCTACAGATGTTTAAAGAGTTGAACACACTTGACTTGAACAAATATATTCATGAACTCTAACCCTTGACTTAAGGAATTCCACTTGGGACAAGACAAGTTAAAGGGAAGCTCAAGGAAAGCCAGGTCCAGGTGAGATGGAAGGGATAAAAAACAATAGATATTCAAACCCAACCGAACCAGACACATTATCTTCTCTAACCTTGCCTTGCTCTGTTAATGACCTTTCTTCACCTTTCCCTTTCACTCTTTTATGCGAGGGTACTATATTTGTTCACTTAAACTTCCTATCTCTGGACCTTTCAGTCGAGTCAGAAGTAGGTCTTATCTTGAATCCCTCCAGCAACAGTCTCTTATCCTTTAGTTTTAGGACGAGAGTAGCGAATGATAATATGTTTATGTTTGACCTATTTATTGACGCGCTCAACGGATAAAACAAATAGTGACTCCCCTTAAGCCTTAGGTTTCAGGAACTGTGATTCAAGGGAACGTGGAGCCTCTCTTTTGAACTTCAGGAGATGGGGATATAGGAGCTAATCAAAATGAACTGCAGGAGAGGCTCTGAATGGAAGTCGATTGCGTATCTGCTTTCCTGAGATCAAGCTCGATATTAGAGCGCTTGGGCTTTGATAGCTCGATTAGAAGGGTATAGTTCATTTCCTATCACGACTGTCCGGGCGAATATAGTTAGTTCTACTTTCAGACATGAGCACTTATCCAACAGTCTCGAGGGTCAAAAAGAAAAGCTGGATGCCCCTTCCTTCGAACTCGACTATTACGTCTTGGCGCTTGCCTTAGGTCAGACAGACCCGACCCTTAGCTTCTTTGCCTTAGCTTGCTTGCCTTAAGCTTACCCTTAGCTAGCCTTAGGCCCTACCCTTGGCTAGCCCTTAGCTTGCCCAGAGGCTCTGACAGGTGCTACGCCCACTCTTAATAAGCTCCAACTGCTCCCGTCTAATATTAATTGCACCTCTTTGAATGACTCTCTCAACTTCTACTTACTTAAATTCAATTTGATAACTTCTACTTACTTGATTCAATTTGATAACTTCTACTTACTTGGGGAATATATAGTTCTTTTTTCCCGGATGCTGAGCAATAATGGAAAATGCTAGAGCCTAGAGCATTGTTCATAAGTGACGTTGCATTGGAGCCTGGATGCGGAAGGAAGGGGGTTCAGAAGAGAAGTTACGCAATAGTGCTTATCTTAGGAATGATAATAATTTAAATAAAAAACACTAGCGCAAATAGAATATTGTATAATAGATATAGTTATAGTAAGTTGCGTTCTCATATATAGTTATAGTAAGTTGCGTTCTCACTAAAATCAGTGTGTCTCGTCCCGCTCCGTACCCGTTGGTCCTTCCTTTCCTCCCTCAGACAGGGGGGGCGCATTAACTTGAACTTAAACTGAATCTCTGGGAATGAACCATTCACTCGGAGGCAATTAAGGCAGTCCGAACTGAGTGAGATATTTTAAAAGAAGAATGGGGCTAGAACTAATGAACCCCACTACGCGGAACCAGAAGCACTTACACTTTCTGCTGCTGGCTACTATCCCTCACCTCAGTTCATCTGCTGCTGGCTACTATCCCTCACTGCTGCTGGCTACTATCCCTCAGTTCAGAGAAGGGCAGGGGATCCTGCTTTTTATATACATTTGTGCCGTCCGGTTCCACTCAGCCTTTCTTTATTATTCTTGTCTTCGTCCCTTTCGGCTTATTATAATATAAGACGGCTGCCTAAGCTGCTCTTGCTGTTCGGAGCTATATGCCATTCAGAGAAAAGAGACCTTCACTCCCCTACTAAAAGAAAAGCTAAGGAAGGATTAGCCTCCCATACTACTACTAAAAGAAAAGCTAAGGAAGGCAGTTCGGAAAGATCAAAAAAAGAGAAGAGTAGCAACAACTAATGAACTCTTGGATGCAGGAGAAGGAGCCTATAACTATTCACTTCTGACTTCTGGTGCTATGCCTTAATCTGAAGGTGCGGGGAGCCGACTAAGGAAGCCTAGAAGAGATATATATTACAGTCATCCCAATCAAAGTGCTATACGCTGGTTCCTAATATGCTCTTTCTTTCTTTCTACTCTCCTTATGTAATTCAATATTACCAAACGCAATTCAAACTTAAATACGTGAATGGCTGCTACAGTCTAACATGGTCTTGCAAAATAGAAGTCAATAGTAGTTCATGGCACCTTACTATATTTATAAGTGTAAGTGTTTGTTGGCCTTCATTTTTATATATAAAGTAGTTCAGTCCCGATGGCCAACTATATCTTTCTGCAGCGGTTGGGAGAGAGACGGTCGGTCTCTTTCTGTTGCGTAAGCTGAACGTCCTTGAGTTTAAGTTGAATTAGAAGATAGCGTTTGGGACTCAAATAAAAAACCCTCTCTACTCCCGGATATCCGGTATGGAGCCTCGGTCGGTCTTCCTCATCATAGCCCTATGCCAGTCTCAGTCAGTAATTGTTGCCCGGGAAGCGAATTCTACTTCTCGTGTTGTGCCTTTCGCCCACTAGTTTTATCGCTTGAAAAGAGGATGCTGAAAGATATATATTCAATTAAGGCCACTTGTTTTATCGCTTGAAAAGAGGATGCTGAACCAGAGGGAGCCACGTACGCCTGGACAATCAATATGTTTAAGTCGGTCCTGGATCAATAGTCCCAACATATGTTCCCCTAGTGGTTACTCGACGGATGGGGTCTTCCTTCCCTGTTGCTTCGCTCTTCCCCTCGCTGCTTGTCTGCGTCAATATAATATAGAACGGTTGAGTTCAACAGGTCTCGCCAATCACACTTCGTACAACTTTTTGTTGAGCTTGAGTTTCAATTTAGTTTAAGGCTTTGACCCTATTCCCATTGAACAGGACAACAGACCTTGTCCCATTGAACAGGACAACAGACCTTGCTTGGGCAGGTCCTTTAGTTGACTGCCTTTTTGGGCTTCATTTCCACCCTCTTCCTATCGACCGGGACAACGGACCTTGCTCGGGCTTTCTAAGCTTTTAGTTGACGTGTCCTGCCTTTCCACTACTGGAACTCTCTCTTCTTTTTGAGAATGATTTTATCCTTTACGTCGTTGGCACTCGTTCCTCACCTAGGAGCCGGGCGTAGAGTTCTTCCGCCGCCGGGAGATCATAGGAAATTTGCTTCTTTGCCCTTTGCCTCCGCAGACTCTGATGGAAGATTATTGGAGACCCTACCTAGAGACACTGAATGCTTGTGAACGGACACTCTCTTTTGGAACTCAATTCCATCTTTTCTTACAATACAACATGAACTCTGAGGGTCGGTAAGGGCTTTCTCTACTCTCTTCTCTCCCATCAATGTCCTATGCTAAGTTTGATTTTATGTTTTCTTTCCACTTCTGATCACGATGATCTTATGGCTGCACTATTGGACTTTTTTTTGTTCAGAGGCTAGAGCAGAAGAGAGTTTATCCCTGGCAGAGAGTCTCATTGGAATGGAGGAGACGAGAGGAAGAGACTGGTTGTTAAAGCTATGTCCAAGTGATCTCTATACCGACCAGTGGTAAGGTAGGTGTAGGGGTTTCAGTCATTGGTTGAAGGCGACCAGGAGGATAGTCTATAGGTTTGATTCAGTCATTGGTTGAAGGCAGGGACGGGTTCCACTGGTGTGGATAGTAGAATGTATGCCTCTCTCATGTATAAGAAGGAATTGAGGAGCGACTGAAAGGAGCCAGAGGAGCGGAGCCTAGCTTACAGTGCGAGAATGGCCCGTACCGATGCACTGGAGGAGCCGTTGGATCTGTAGAGTAGTCGTTTTCCTCAATGGGGAGTCCGGGCCTTGCACTTCGCTAGTGGAACCTAGGGAGCGGTAGTTAGCGCGGAGGGATTGATGGTAAGTTCTTCATGTGCTTCTATGAGTTGGATGACTGGATGATCTCCTCTCTTTGCATGCTATGTCTAAAGGGAATGGCATGCTATAAGGTGTCTAAGGGGAATGCAACCGTAGAGCGTAGTGGAGATCCAATACGATATTCTTAACCAGATCAAATACAATACTGTAAATATTTATATAAAGGATGAATGACTATATTTATATAAAGAAAGAAAGAGTTGCTAGATTTAGCCGATGAAAAGGACTATAATTATATAAAGAAATAGTTGCTAGCATGCGCTATAGGGCTACAGAGAGCCGGCCATTTAAGCACGAGCTTGCTTCATCGTCTTGTCAAAGGACTTGACGTGTCACTACTTTTGTCCAATTATTCTGGTCGGTCACGGTCAGACGAGGAGGTGCGAACTAAGTGACTATGAGTTCTCCGTTCAAATGAGATGAGTGAGGGTCGGCTACCAGCAACAAGGGAAGGGAAAGACTCGTAGAGCAGAGGCAGAGGACCTTTCCACACGACCCGCGGATCAGAGCTTGTAATCCAGCCAAGGAAGAGAATGGGAATATGCAGCTAACGAACTCTGAAGAGAATGGGAATGCAGCTAACGAACTATGTCTCCACGTGGCAATTGCAGCTCCCGTCCACTCAACTCAACTCTGGCAGGTACAGAAAAATAGAAATACCCAACAAAGAGGACAGACTCGGCTACGGAGGCACAGTTATCGTAGGGCTCTGTCGGTGACCTTTTGAAGCTCAGATGAGGATATGAAAGAGTGAAGACTCGGCTACGGAGGCGCAGTTATCGTAGGGCTCTGTCGGTGACCTTTTGAAGCTAAGATGAGGCTATGAAAGAGTGAAGACTCGGCACTCCTCATTCACCAAGCGAGGGGAAGTTTCATCAAGCTCGGTGCTACGCCTCACATTATCTGCTGGGCAAGAAACGGGAGTGCAATCCATGGAAGCAAGAGATTCAGTTGTTGTTGTGTAGTGGAAGCAAGAGATTCAGTTGTGTTGTTGTTGTGTAGTACCATTGCTTGACACGTTCCGCCGTTCCCTGCCTGATTCTCCTGGCTTTGTCTTTGAATTCAATTCAGGTTGGTCAGACGAGTCGGGGAAGAGGCTCAGCAAGAGAAGAGTGAAAGCAGCCGACCGGAACCGAGGCTATGAAAGAGGAAGACTGACCCACTGAATCCCACTACGCGGTACGGAGATAGACCAGAGCCCAAGCTTCGTAGGATAGACCAGCCTGTGAGGACGAGCCCAGCCCACGAAGCAGAATCGCAGCAGTTCGAAAGGGACGGGTGCGATGGGAAGCCATATAATATAGCCTTTGACAGGCGAGTGGAGCCTAGCCAGTGAGGAGGTTCGACCAGACTCTAATTCTAAGCCAGTGAGGAGGTTCGACCAGACTCTAATTCTAATAGGATAGGCAAAGTAGAGTAATAGGATAGGCAAAGTTGAGCGCGCAGTAGCAGTAAATAAGTAGGATAGGCAAAGTTGAGCGCGCAGTAGCAGTAAATAAGCAGTCAGTGAGAAGGAGATGATAGCCATGAGTGAAGCTATGCCAGGTGCGGTAGAGGTCGGTGCATTCATTCGGGACGGGACTGATATTAATGAAAAAGACAGAAGACAGTCGAGGAAGAGCCGGTGGTGAGGATCAGTCGCTATAGAGGTTCGACGACTATGGAATGTTAGAGCCCACCTTTGAGCCTATTATATAATGTAGATGCGAGGTGCGCAGCGAGTTCAATCCTTCTGAGATTGAAGCGGATCAAGCCACTCTTCCAAGGGAGGTTCTCCATGAGACAGTCCTTTATGAATATAATGTGTATGAATGATGCGAGATCGACAGCGAGTTAAATCCTTCTGAGCCTTCTGAGATTGAATGAGATTGAAGCGGATCAAGCCACTCTTCCAAGGATTGAAGCGGATCAAGCCACTCTTCTAAGGGAAGGTTCTCTCTGAGACAGTCCTTTATGAATATAATGTAGATGCGAGGTGCGCAGCGAGATCGACAGCGAGTTAAATCCTTCTGAGATTGAAGGAGATTGAAGCGGATCAAGCCTAGAGTCACTTCTCTCACACGAAAAGACGACATAAGGGAGGTTCTCTATGAGACAGTCATTTCTGAGACTATGAGACTTGCATGTGTGTGAAGCATATAGAAGAAGAGCTCTCTATCCATGCGTCAGTGCATTCATTCCGGATCTTAGCGCGGCTAGGCGTCACTGCTGCTCGCTACTCCTACTCATATAAGAGGTACGAGTGCAAGAATATAAGAGGTACGAGTGCAAGAATATAAGAGGTACGAGTGAACGAATTGAATAAGATAGATCTTGAGCTTTCTTTTCTAGTAATTAAGATAGGCTAGTGAACGAATTGAATAAGATAGATCTTGAGCTTTCTTTTCTAGTAATTAAGATAGGCTAGTGAACGAAGAAAAGAAATAAGTAATTAAGATAGGCTAGTGAACGAAGAAAAGAAATAGGTGCGGAGCGGCTTCGTCAAACAGAACAGCTTCGTGCGGCAGAGTAAGCGTAATCTCTGCAATCAGCTTAAGCAATCACAAGAGAAGAGGCGCAGAATCTTCGGTGCTATGCCGACGATCAGAAGGAGCGACCAGGCCGCAAGAGAAGGCTACCAACGGGAGTTAAGTCGGGACGGCAGTGAAAAAGTTCTCATATGAAGCTCGGTCGGGACGGCAGTGAAAGTTCTCATATGAAGCTCGGTCGGGACGGCATGCGATCTCAGAAGAACTAGCGAACAGCAAGAGCGCGTAGCGCAATACAATACCTATCGAACTTTCCATTCCTTTGCAATCCATAAGAGTGAAAGTCAGACTCGTCGGGGAAGCTACCAAGGAGGGTTCAGTTCAATTCAATCTGTATGTAGTCAGTTCAATTCAATCTGTATGTAGTTCGTAGGAGGGTTCAGTTCAATTCAATCTGTATGTAGTTCGTAGGAGGGACAATCAGGCATAGTCCCACCAGGCTGAGTTGATAGATCTTTGATCCCAGTAATCGGAACCAATCACAGGCTACGGGAGGAGAGGAAGCAAAGGCAAAGGGAATATATATATATATAATAGAAAGAAAGAAAGAGGAGCAGAGCTGGCATGAGACAGAGAGGTTAGCGGTGCGGAGCTGGTAGAGATCTCAGTCAGATAAAGTAGCGGTGCGGAGCTGGTAGAGATCTCAGATAAAGAAAGGGCATAGCGGGAAAGATGGAACCTAATGATAAAGAAAGGGCATGCACGGGTTCGATGGAACCTAATGAAGACAAGCGAGTACAGCATGCACGGGTTCGATTCCACCTTCTATAGGAATTTCACCTTCAGAAATTCTATAGGAATTTCACCTTATATAGGAATTTCAATTCACCGAAGAGGGCTCAAGTGATTGATTTGGAAGAAAGTGGGGCTAAGCTTGACCATCAATCAGTCAGTCAAGTCAACTTCTCAGCGCGATCTATGCAATCCTATCAAAGAAAGGGAGCTAGACCACTAGAGTGAGAGAGTAGAGGCCTAGCGAAGGCTAATAAAAGAGCAGGACTCCTATCGAAGCTACTACTATCGAAGGCTAATAAAAGAGCAGGACTCCTATCGAAGCTACTACTATCGAAGGCAAAGCGCAGTCCTACATGGATCAACTATCATATCTAAGCTCTAAGCTAAGCCACCAATTTTCGAAGGCAAAGCGCAGTCCTACATCGATCAACTATCATATCATATCTAAGCTAAGCCACCAATTTCGTATAGATATCTAAGCTCTAAGCTACCAATTTCGTATAGAAGAGAGGCCAGAGCGCAATGGGCGAAGGATATCGATCAACTATCATATCTAAGCTCTAAGCCACCAATTTCGTATAGAAGAGAGCGCAATGGGCGAAGGATAGAGTAGTCGAACGCAAGCGAAGTATAGAGAGGCTTCTCCGTGGTGCCAGGTTGGACAGACAAGACAGAGCCTGGGGACGGGAGGTAGCGACTATCAAGACTATCAAAGCAAAGGATCTCACGACAGTTCAGGGTCAGCAAGACCTAAACTCTTCAGAAGCCTTCCTCAAACCAGCACACGAAGCAGAACGGAAGCCTTCCTCAAACCAGCACACGAAGCGGAACGGAAGGAAAGCTATGCCGCCTATGAAGGTGCCGTGAGGGACTCAACGAAGCTCATTCTTTTCACTATCAGATAAAACTTTTATGCGTGGGACGCGACCTATAGCACAGCACTTATTGGCAGCTACCAGACCTATAGCACAGCACTTATTGTTGGCAGCTACCAGACCTATAGCACAGCACTTATTGTCAGCTACCAGAAATGCTTGGGATGAAAAAAGAAAAGAAGGAAAGGCCGATCCACATTCTTTTGAGTAAGGAGATCTAGTTCGTTCTTTTCCACATTCTTTTGAGTAAGGAGATCTAGTTCGTTCTTTTGAGTAAGGAGATCTAGTTCGTTACTTGCACTTGCTCAAGAGCATCCCGAGGTTTTTTTCTCTCTCTGATTGACGGCACTATCATGGATGGATCTACTTATCAAGGTTCTATTTTAGGCGTACGGCCAACTCAAGGTTCTATTTTAGGCGTACGGCCAACTCATTACTAATCTTCCTCAGTGCTCTCGGGCATAGGAATCCAAAGAGCACTCAATAGGAAGCTTTCTTTCCAATGTTACCATAAGCTCAATAGGAAGCTTTCTTTCCTATGTTACCATAAGCCTGCCCACTGACTCATAAGCCATCTGTCCTATGTTACCATAAGCCTGCCCACTGACTCATAAGCCATCTGTCCTATGTACCCTACCGTATGCTCACTCAATCATCTTCTGTCCTATGTCCCCTACCGTATGCTCACTCAATCATCTTCTGTCCTATCGCCAATGCATGCATCTACAGGATCGAGCGGGGACCGGGATCCTTAAAAAAGAAGCAAGCACGCCAATTACTATCAGCACGCTCCACTAAGCATGCTGTTCTAGCCTACTACCAGCGATCAATCCTCCTTAGGGGAAAAAGCATAGGAGTGGCACTTGTAGAGCGAAGCTAGAGCGTAGCCCCACTTCCAGGGGATAAGAAGGAGCATATGCGAGGGGAAAAAGCACGACACCTAGAGGAGAGGGAGCATCCTATACAGCTAAGCACTGAACCTCTACTGAGCATGGTGCCGAGTCATCCTAAGCCTGGTCAGCCATCTGGAATCAGAGATCGAACTACTAAGTGAGGAGAACCGCCCGACAGCTCGTGCAATGCAATTCATAAGTGAGGAGAACCGCCCGACAGCTCGTGCAATGCAATGGACTTAGATTCAAGTGCAGACTTTGTTATATTTATAAGAGGAGTTATACCAACTATAAGAGGAGTTATACCAACTATAAGAGGAGTTATACCAAGGGTTCAGGAACGCAGTAGAAAAGGGGACCAGAGCTTGTTGAGGAACTCTTGAATCCTATGCCTATAGAGGAAGCGACTAGTGCAGCGCAATTAAGGTCAAGGCCTCAATCAATAGCAAAGCTTACTAGTGACGT
Source organism: Kaempferia elegans (assembly GCA_037974815.1). Taxonomy (NCBI): domain Eukaryota; kingdom Viridiplantae; phylum Streptophyta; class Magnoliopsida; order Zingiberales; family Zingiberaceae; genus Kaempferia; species Kaempferia elegans. The sequence goes on from JBBPFQ010790232.1 coordinate 21,797, forward strand.
AGGGTAGAATAGGTCTCAGGGGAGCACAGCACTGAGCGAACGAGAACGGACACGAGAAAAGAGATATAAGGCAGGCACAGGAGAACGGACACGAGAAAAGAGATATAAGGCAGGCACAGGAGAACGGGCAGAGACTCAAGAGAAGAGATCTCAGGCAGGCACAGGAGAACGGGCAGAGACTCAAGAGAAGAGATCTCAGGCAGGCACAGGAGAACGGGCAGAGACTCAA
>JBBPFQ010790232.1:22125-41925 GCA_037974815.1 Kaempferia elegans
GAGAATAGATCCAAGGCGTAGAGACTCAAGAGAATAGATCCAAGGCGTAGAGACTCAAGAGAGACTGATGTAGGGAAGGTGGCGTAGAGACTCAAGAGAGACTGATGTAGGGAAGGTCAAAGTCAGACAAGAGGGCGGAGACTGATGGTCTCAAAGGAAGACAGGAAAAGAGGGCAGAGACTGAGACTGATGTTGTAGAGCTCAAGCTCGCCCTGCAATAGAGTGCAATAGAGAGAAGGAAATCCGCCACTGACTCAGAGGCCCGGAGGCTAGGAAAGCGCATAGAAGTGCCATTCTTCTTGCCACAGTTCGCATAGCTACACCGCAGGTTGCCACAGTTCGCATAGCTACACCGCAGGTTGCCACAGTTCGCATAGCTACACCGCAGGGCAGTGAGCATCAAGCATATACATATAGAATAGAGAGGAGAGCAGTGAGCATATACATATAGAATAGAGAGGAGAGCAGACCTATCCGTGGTGGAGAATAGATGAGACCGATGACGGGTGTCAGGTTAGTCAGAGGAGGGACGAGCGAAGCGACGTGTGACAATAAAGGAACGGACGAGGGGCAGGATAGAAGAAATTTGGGGTCTAGAGATCCAGATGTCCATATGACTGGAGAAGTAGTGGAGATGACTGGAGAAGTAGTGGAGCGCCACGAGGAGGAAAGAAATTGATCGAGGAAAGAAATTGATCAAAGGCCGGTGAGCAAGTAGTGAAAAAGAAGGATGGGTGAGGCTTCGGGAGCACTCTCTGACCGGCACTCAACTCATTCAGAGTAGGCTGCGAGATCATGGGCCTTAGAAGCAGAACCTTGGAAAGCAAAGTCTCATCTTCTTTTCTTGACTGTGCATCGGGATCAGGAGAAGAGTTCAATGGACCGGTGAGGAAGATCTCGTCTTTCTTTTCTTGACTGTGCATCGGGATCAGGAGAAGAGTTCAATGGCCAGGTGAGGAAGATCTCTAATTGAATAGTTCACCTATATTAGATCTCTAATTGAATAGTTCACCTATATAAGAAGGAAAGGCTAATTGAAGAGTTCACCTATATTAGAAGGAAAGAAAGGTTCGTCTACGGGACAATAAGAAGGAAAGAAAGGTTCGTCTACGGGATAAGAAAGGTTCGTCTACGGGATAAGAAGGAAAGAAAGGAAATTCTACGGGACAATCAGAGAGGGCAGGCATAGTCCCAGGCTGAGTCAAAGAAAGGCTCCGTCAAGCGGCTTCGTTGAGCGGCTTCGTTGAGTGCGAAATCCTTGCTATTGAATATTCGTTGAGTGCGAAATCCTTCCTATTGAATATACGCTCGGGTACTTCCAAGGCAGACGAATCATCTTCTGGAGTTGCTATTGAATATACGCTCGGGTACTCCAAGGCAGACGAATCATCTTCTGGAGTTGGGAAGGCACCATACAAGAGTCAAAGGCTCTGAAAGAGGCGGCAGACGAATCATCTTCTAGAGTTGGGAAGGCACCATAAAAGAGTCAAAGGCTCTGAAAGAGGCGGCAGACGAAGAAAAGTTGCGAGGCATCACTACCCCAATCTTCGGTGCTCGCTTTACCCAGTGGTGGGCTTCTAACCTTCTCTTTGCTTTCACGTGTAGGAGGCTGATACTACTTTGCTTTCACGTGTAGGAGGCTGATACTACTTTGCTTTCCGTGGGAGGATTCGATTCCTTGCTTGACCGTTCAGTTCAAGAGAAAGAGAGGCTGATCCTACTTTGCTTTCCGTGGGAGGATTCCTTGCTTGACCGTTCAAGAGAAAGAATAGAATAGTTCACTTATGTGATGCGAGGGACTAGTTGACTTATGTGCTTTTCCAGGGACTAGTTCACTCCAGTGGCTTTTTCCTCTAACTATGATTCAAGTGTCGAATTCCAATAGAATTGAAAAACGATTTGAACTTTCTTGGATTGCAGAGATCGCGCTGTAGCTTGACTATGCCCTGAAACAGCCTACGTTAAGATTCTCTTAATCTCATTCATAGCGAGCCAGCTTGTTGAGTATACGAAACGAGCCAGAGCAGTTCACGGTACGCCTCCATCCTATCCTAGCCATGCTTGGTGCCTAATACAAGGCAACTGAGAAGTTTGAGTTTAGATATTCAACGCTTAGCTCAGTCCAACATTGCATAGCTGAGTCCAACTGAGTAAGGAAAGGTATGACTAGTCAGTCCAATGCAAGCAATCCAACGGAGAAGGACTAAGATGTAAGATGCCTAATCCAACAGAGAAGGACTAAGATGTAAGATGCCTAATCCAATGCAAGCAATCCAACAGAGAAGGACTAATATGTAAGATGCCTAATCCGATGCAATCCAACTGAGAAGGACTAAGATATGCCTAGTATATCCAATCCAACTGAGAAGGACTAAGATGTAAGATGCCTAGTATATCCAATCCAGTACGACTAATAGCTTCAGTAGTCAGTCCGGCATAGCAGCAAAAGCAGTGCATCTCTAGAAGAGGGCTCATTTCACTGAGAATTCCTATCTCCGTAAGGGCACAGCTCGGAGAAGGGGTCAAATAGGCTCCAAATTCTATACCAGGTCAAAACCACTAAATTATATCCCACGTCAAAACCACTAAATTATATCCCACGTCAAAACCACTATAGTGGGTTGGATCGGCAGAGATTCCTGACTGGTGCGGTACATTAAATCAAAGCAAGCGAAACCTTATAAGCAATCAGTAAGCCTATCTTTACAATCCCAGATTGAACAGCCGGAAATGCGGTCAGCCGAGGTGCGAAGGACGGGTTGAAAGTCTGGCTCGGCGACTACTCGGTGAGTGGGCTCAGAACGATTATGCTTCATCTGTCTTATTAGAATAGTTTCGTTCGGGCATGCAACTAAGAATCAAAGGACCAGACCGCCAAGAGAAGAGAAGAGAGGAGAAGAGAGGAGCTAATCATCTTCAGCATCAGCAAGAGAAGAGAGGAGCTAATCATCTTCAGCAAGAGAAGAGCTAATCAGCATCAGCAAGAGAAGAGCTAATCATCTTCAGCAAGAGAAGAGAGGAGCTAATCATCTTCAGTGAGCCGGGAAGAGCCAATCCCATCCCAATCCGAGCAGCTCTTGGAAAGAGTGATGAAGATAGGACCAAGCGGCAAAGACACTCAAGGCAGAGTAGGCCCATGTGGAGGTCAGTGAGCCCACTTTAACGCTTCCATAGTTGGATAAATTACCCATAGAGCCTCTTCAGAAGACAGACAGCCTGCATTGAACCCATGATGCTATTCAAAGAGTCCTAAACCTTCCATATGCTCTATTGGAATGAACCTTCCCTATGCTCTATTGGAATGAAGAGTCCTAAACCTTCCATATGCTCTATTGGAATGATAGGAAGACGTAGCCAACCATTTGAATGAATTCAATCAAGGTAGGCCCGGACAAGTGCTCCTTATTTGAAGCATGGGGACGCATTCAGCCATGTAGGCCCGGACAAGTGCTCCTTATTTGAAGCATGGGGACGCATTCAGCCATGTCAAGAAGTCATGAGTTGGACCCTGACGATAGATAGCTGTGTCCGACAGAACGAGATTAGGGACCACTATCATCTTGGTCTTAAGGTAGACTCCTCCGCCTTACTCATCTCCTTGGCTACTAACTGACCACTCGTCCTTGCTTCGGTACGTCAGCTACTTGGCTCCTAACTGACCACTCGTCCTTGCTTCGGTACGTCAGCTACTTGGCTCCTAACTGACCATCCTAACTTACCACTCGTCCTTGCTTCGGTACGTCAGCTACTGGTGTCCCTTTCCTTGCTTCGGTACGGTGCATCAGCTCCTGGTGTCCCTTTCCTTATAGAGATTACCTACATATACACCTACCTAATAGGTATAGGTGGGTGAGCCTTCCTCCGCCTTCCCTAACCCTTCCTACGTCGCTATCGCTCGCGTAATCTGGCCTTCTTTATTTGAAGGAAATGAGAGGAAGATTGACTATTTAGATTGGATGGTGCGAAGTGACTTTGAGATTCTCTAGGTAGAGGGACCTCTCGCTTTCTTCTTATTGTTTTTGGCTTTGTAGATTCTGAGGAAATAGAAGCAAGAAATAGAAATAGAAGCAGAAGCACTCAAATTCAAAAAAAGACTCTACGAAAGATCTATACTCTTTCGGACTCACTCATTGGACTGAGACCTATACTCTTTCGGACTCACTCATTGGACTGAGACCTATGCTCTCGCTAATGCACTCTTCCTTTGCTCGCACTCGTACTTTGAACTCTTTATGGAACTCTTCCTTTGCTCGCACTCGTACTTTGAACTCTTTATGGAACTCGTACTTTGAACTCCCATCGTACTGATGATTGCCCACGTCTCATTTCACCCTCCTTATCTTCTCTTTCATAGGGACAAGCGTATATAGCTCTTCCGTTGCCATGAGCCCGAGCCGTTGCGTATATAGCTCTTCCGTTGCCATGAGCCCGAGCCGTTCAGATCATCAGTTTCAGAGATCGAGTCAACTCAAGCATGAGAAGAGATCAGATGCAGAAAGCTTCTATAAGTAAGCCAATTCTTCAAGCCTGAGAAGAGATCAGATGCGGAAAGCTTCCATGAGTAAGCATGATCTCAGATCAGATGCGGAAAGCTTATATGAGTAAGCCAATTCTTTAACTCCCTTAGAGTTCGATAATCCTTTAACTCCCTTAGAGTTCGATAATCTGAGTTATGACTTTAGCAAAAGGAGTGATTTTCTATATGCTGGTGCTACTACTCTTCCTAGACTTCTGGTGAGTAGGATTTATCTATGCTGGTGCTACTACTGAAACTATACTTATGGTGAGTAGGACGGGTCCCATCTCATAGGCGACGGGAGGGCGATTCACCCACTACTAGGTGGAAAGGGAGAGCTATCGCTGGCTTTTGAGCATGAGTTACAGGACAAGAAAAGATAGAAAGACGAGATCAGAGGAGGGACCCGGCACAAGACGGACTGAGCGACTATTGGTTTTGAACTGAGCGACTATTGGTTTTGAGAGACTATTAGCTACCAGCGCGATCGAAGCAAATCTTTGCAATCCTAACGTAAAGGAGCGAGCCAAACTAAGAAATTGAATTCTTGATCAATGGCCGGCCCTCATCTGGTCTAACTGCCTGGGATGCGATAGATAGAGCCTATACCGTAAAGGACACGCTGCCTGGGATGCGATAGATAGAGCCTATACCGTAAAGGACACGTAGAGGAAGATAACTAACTAGAAAAGACACGGAGAGGAAGATAACTAACTAGAAAAGACACGGAGAGGAAGATAACTAACTAGTCCTAGGTACTCTAACTAGGCACTGTGGTGCCATGCTAACGGCAAAATCGATTGAGGCATCCACGCAGGGTTAAAGGGAATGAATGGGACAGACTGCATCGGTGATACTACATATCTATTCTTTGATCCATATCTATTCTTTATTCTTCAGGAGCCTGGTACTCGGTGATACATATCTATTCTTTATTCTTCAGGAGCCTGGTACGCAGAATGAGAAGGTATAGTAACCGCCTCTTCCTTTATTAAAGACGGAGCCTGGTACACAGAATGAGAAGGTATAGTAACCGCCTCTTCTGAATCTATTCTACAGTCCGTTACTCACTTCCTAACCCTATAACTAACTTATGACCACTTCCTAACCCTATAACTAACCAGATCTACAGTCCTTTACTCACTTCCTAACCCTATAACTAACCATATAAGAGTGGTCGACCCGAGTCCGAGATACACACTTCTGACCACTTCCTAACCATATAAGAGTAGTCGACCCGAGTCCGAGATACACATTCCGAGCAATTGAGTGCCCAGTACCACGCATACAGGTGCCCTTAAAGAAACTGAGATCCTAGCCCACTATGAATGAGGTTATCTAGCCTACTCTCTTATTGTCTTTATCCATTCTCTTATTGACTCTCCCGTCACGTCTCACTTCATGCTTCGACAACATTGAATTCGACAACATTGAAAAGGTAGGCTATTATTGAATCTACCGTCACGTCTCACTTCATGCTTCTACTTAATTGAAAAGGTAGGTCCTTTAGCCTCTTATTGAATCTCCCGTCACGTCTCACTTCATGCTTCGACAACATTGAAAAGGTAGGTCCTTTAGCTCGAGCTTCATTCATTCCGGGAGCCAAGGCAAAGTTCATCTACTACGCATAAGTCATACACCCGAAGAAACTAATGCGAGGGAGGGCAAAGAGAGACCTAAGATTAGGAGGTAGAGAAAGAGAGACCTAAGATTAGGAGGTAGAGCTGGGGGCTGAAGACTGGGAAGGAGGCCGAGTCACTAATACCATGGGTAGAAGAGTTACACAGGCGCAGAGGGCTGGATACACCGAAAGGGGCTGACCACCAATGGCATGGCGCAGTCAGAGAGTTCCCAACCATCTATGATAATACCACTACGCGGTCGGGAGACAGAACTCAATTGAATATGAGGTTCGGCACGGGGCAGAGTCAAGCGGCAAATGATCTTTGCAATCCACGAAGCAGAGAGGCGGGCATGCGACATCATATAAAATAAGTGGAGTTTTCAATAGTTATATAACATCAGTTGAGTTTTCTATAGTTATATAACATCAGTTGAGTTTTCTATAGTATAAGTATAGTTTTCTATAGTTTACGAATCAAAGTTCAGTGCATTGGCACGGGTTCCATTCCTGCCATCATAAGTTACAGTAGTAGTCAGTAGTCTTTGAATCTTCGTAGCTCGACCTTCACTCCAATACAACTCATGAATCGTCACCAGAGTCTTTGAATCTTCGTAGCTCGACCTTCACTACAATACAATACAACTCATGAATCGTCACCAGATAAAGTGACGATGGGTGAGCATTAGGAAGGCAGAGGATATGCTATTAAGCATCATAAAGACCGCAACGCTAGCACCTGACCCGCCCAGCTCTCTTCATAGATTACTCGACCCACTGTACGCACTGTACGCACTGTACGTCCTAGCATGCCTTCAGAACTCCCTTGGGCAACAGAAGTTCTTTCGCTAGAAACGAGAGGAATGGCTGTGAGTAGGCGCTCGAAACGAGAGGAATGGCTGTGAGTAGGCGCTCGAAACGAGAGGAATAGCTGTGAGTAGGCTTCCCTTGGGCAACAGAAGTTCTTTAGCTAGAAACGAGAGGAATGGCTGTGAGTAGGCTTCCCTTGAAAAAACTCGCTTGCTCCTCAATTGAGTTATTCATGATTCTTCAGATGCTCCTCAATTGAGTTATTCATCATTCGTCAGAAATGGTAGGAAGAAGAATCGTGCACCAACTTCCCTCAATACATGAAATAGCGCACAAAACGCAATAGAAGCAATCAATAGAAGCAATCAATCGGCTGAGGTCTACTGTGAATCTTAAAAAAGTGAGAAATGGTATGCATCCGCTACTTTCAGTCTTGGAACCTAAGATCATCAAATATCATAGAGAATCAGAGTAGGACAGCGAGCTTTTGATATTCTTGGACTAAAAGGGAAGCTACTACTCAGGAAAGCATTGGAAAGAGCAGAGACTACTTTTAATATCATAGAGAATCAGAGTACGCCAGCGAGCTTTTGAGATTATTGGACTACCAGGGAGCTACTACTGAGGAAAGCATTGGAAAGAGACTACTTTGTCTTTTAATTGAGAGTTGATCCTACAGAGGGATGTGCTGATAAAGAAAGATAGATGTGCTGATAAAGCCAGATGGATGTGCTCATAAAGAAAGAAAGCCCAACACGATACCAGAGACTGAAAGACAGGGAAAAGAGTGTTACATGCCTCAAAGACAGGGAAAAGAGTGTTACATTTCCTGCTTGAAGACGACCTGCTTGAAGACGAGATGCAGCGTATGAAGACGACCTGCTTGAAGACGAGATGCAGCGTATGAAGACGAGATGCAGCGTATGAAGACGAGATGCAGCGTATGAAGACAGACGAGACGAATGTGCTCACATCGTCAGCGATAGCTTGTTACAAAAGCATTCTTTCAAATCAAAGAAAGTAGGGTCAAAAAGTAGTTCTTCTAATCCATATGGTAATAGGGCTAAGAGGCAAGCCATACGGTAATAGGGATAATAGGCAAGAATGCATCTGTATGGTCAAAAAGTAGTTCTTCTAATCCGGGGTAATAGGCAAGAATGCATCTATATGTCAGACTAGGCGAACAAGCAACAGAGAATTTATTCACAAGGAAAAAGTATGAACTAGGGCCCCCTTAGAATGAACAAGATGGAAGCCCATCTATGAATGCCATTTGAGGCGTCACGTCGTCTGCAAAGAAAGCAAAGGATTCATTTGAGGCGTCACGTCGTCTGCAAAGAAAGCAAAGGATTCCTTATCGGCAAAGAGTCTTCTCTTGTGGTACCGAAGGTAGGGAACACTGATCTTTGAGGCCGGCGAACAGAGATGTAATATATTGGCCTAGCCTGCTTATGTTTGGAAGGAAAAATAGAAGGGTTTAGCTCACGAGATCTCCGATCCTATGCAACGAAGAGAAGCGGGTACGGGACGAAGAGAAGCGGGTACGGGACTAAGCATGAGACTGACCTCATTCTTGACACCGGAGTACGAACATTATGCATTCTTGACACCGGAGTACGAACATTATGAAACAGCCATCACTATAGGACATTATGAAACAGCCATCACTATAGGAATTATCGGATACCTGCCCAAGGAGCCTACCTCGCTTCCGAAGATAGCTTCCAGACCTAAAGAAAGAAAAAGAGGCCTTAGCCTTGATTAGAAGCTGGCACATTAGACGCACTAAAGACAGACAGAAAAAGATGCCTTAGATTCGAAGCTGGCCCATTCCGAGCCATAAAGAGATTAGAAGCTGGCCCATTCCGAGCCCTAAAGACAGACAGAAAAAGATGCCTTAGATTCGAAGCTGGCACATTCCGAGCCATAGAAAAAGATGCCTTAGCCTTGATTAGAAGCTGGCACATTCATAGCCATAGAAAAAGCAGGCGCAACCCGATAGGCCAAAGACGACAGGCTACACTAAGGTGATAAGGGGGTAGAGTAGGAGTGACATCTGAGGCACCACGCCAGGAAAAGACCTATTCTGATCTGAGGGTATCTCGGAAAAGATTTAGTCTGAGGGTATCTCGGAAAGGATTTAGCTATTCTTTTTACACTCTAGCAGAGGAATTGAATACAGACATTTGAAAGTGTTCAGCGAAGGTACCAGGTGTCCTTGTCCTAGATGTATAAGGAATTGAATACATTCAGAAGTAGAACTACTGCCATCAAGCCAAAGCAGGTAACCAAGTCTCACTCTTGGTATCCTCATATGACGAATGAAGAAATGAAAGAAGGTTCAATCATATGACGAATGAAGAAGGTTCAAACTCGCTTTTACTTGAATGACGACACAACAGCAATGAGCTATCTTGAAAGGAATGACGACACAACAGCTATCTTGAAAGGAATGACGACACAACAGCAATGAGCTATCTTTCCTTGAATGACGACACAACAGCTATGAGCTCTCCTTAAAGGAATGACGACACAACAGCAATGAGCTATCTTTAAAGATGTTCTCTCTTTCCAGTTCATGAAGAAGAAGTATGGCTTGTTAGTTTAAGTTCCAGTTCATGAAGAAGAAGGAAGTATGGCTTGTTAGTTTAAGTTTGTGTTGTTCAATTTGAGATACAGGCTTCCATAGCCTTTTAGCTATAGGGCAGTTGAATCACCCCAGACATAGGGGGTAGGGTAGGAATGGTCATTCGACCCTTCTCATTAGCCGATTCTTACCGTATGACCTCAAGGATGGTAATCACCTCAAGGATGGTAATCAAAGATACACTATCAAGGCAGAGGACAGCAGCCCATGGGAGAGATTTGAGTCATTCTTCTTTGTTGGTGACAGAAAGCCAATATCATCAAATCAAGGGAAGGGAAGGGACAAGTCAGTCAATTCAATTATCAATGATGCGAGACAAGTCAGTCAATTCAATTATCAATGATGCGAGACAAGTCAGTCAATTCAATTATATAAATGATGCGAGTCAGATCTTACATTGGTTACGTGCTTCGGATTCGGATAAAGCTCCGCACCTTCCTACTACAGAAAAAAGAAAGAAGAAAGCTGACTTAGCAGACCAGCTACGCTACGAAAGCCGAACCGATGACTTAGAAGACCAGCTACGCTACGCACAGAAAGCCGAACCGAGGCCTTAGAAGACCAGCTACGCTACGAAAGCCGAACCGATGCCTTAGCAGACCAGCTACGCACCGAAAGCCGAACCGAGGCCTTAGAAGACCAATGACGTGAGACCAGGCACCACGTGAGACCAGGCACCCATTATTAAGGATTCAAAAGGATTCAAGGACTGAATTAAGGATTCAAAAGGATTCAAGGACTGAATGCACAAGCATGAAAGTAGAAGAAAGGACAGAGAGGACTGAATGCCCAAGCATGAAAGTAGAAGAAAGGACAGAGAGTTTCATATAAGCAGATTGAAGTGCCCAGCATCTAAGCAGATTGAAGTGCCCAGACCAGAAAGATGCCTTGACGCAAAGAGATAGGTAAACATAGGAGCGGGAGAACACTGAGATAGGTAACCATAGGAGCGGGAGAACACTTATCAGAAGACGCTCGTAGCTCAACAAGACAAAAGATTACTGAAGTGGCCGTAGGGATCGAGAAATATAACGTAGGCTTTTCGTAGCTAAGGGACGAAGAAAGAAGAGTCAAGAAGAGACTAGGGTACCCATCTTAGAAAAGAGAGAGGCCAGGGGAGAATCAGACAGAAACTGTTGACGCGAGTTTTGCTGCTTCGGATAAGAAAACAGATAGGATACGCGGGTATGGGATTGGAAAAACATCCTTTATATAGCCCGGGGGACAGACACAAAACCCACTTGAATGACTCTAGAGGGGTCAGGGAAACTATTGACCCTATCAAACGCGTTGTTCTTGAGACAAACAGATAGAATAGATTGAGACAAACAGCAGATAGAATAGATTGAGACAAACAGATAGAATAGAATCTGACATTGACCAAAGACAGAGAGAGGCGCTATACCTGCTCTTCAGAAGTATCCATTGGCAGCTATTCAGTATCCATAGGCAGCTATTCAGTATCCATAGGAAGGGACGGAAGCATTGGCTGCTCCTCAGTATCCATAGGAAGGGACGGAAGCATTGGCTGGGTTATCCAGTCTTGAGTCATAGAACTAGCGATTACGCAGTCAGTAGAGAGTCATAGAACTAGCGATTACGCAGTCAGTAGAGAGAAGCAACTCATGATTACATCAGACGCGGGTAAGGGAAGAAAGAAAGACGCGGGTAAGGGAAGAAAGAAGCAACTCCAGATTACATCAGACGCAGGTAAGGGAAGAAAGAAGCAACTCATGATTCTATCAGACGCGGGTAAGGGAAGAAAGAAGAAAGGTAGGTGCATAGCTCATACGAAGCGAGCCACACCAAACCAATCAGAGAGATCCGATAGGTAAATAGGAAAGCAAAGCTCAGCATAGCACATCTCAGATTAGATTACTACTCAGAGGGCATACCCCATATGAGATTAGATTACTGCTCAGGGCGTAAAGTTAGATTGGATTACTGCTCAGGGCGTAAAGCGAGTCAAAATGCTCAGGGCGTAAAGAAAGCGAGTCAAAATGCTCAGGGCGTAAAGTTAGATTGGATTACTGCTCAGGGCGTAAAGAAAGCGAGTCAAAAGAGAGTGAATCGCTGACCCGACACGTGGAGTCAGACAATGAATAGAAGAGAGGGCTGCAGCCGACCACACCAATCAAAAGGTAGTTAGCTTCGCTGTAGCTTCCCCGGTTTAGTTGGTTTGCTGGATGAATTGATTTTTGACCCAAGTAGCATAATCTTTCAAAGAAACAGCTTCTACGACGAAAAGGTAGTTAGCTTCGACCACACCAATCAAAAGGTAGTTAGCTTCGACCACACCAATCAAAAGGTAGTTAGCTTCGAAGCAAGATTGGTCTTAAGGAAAGGTAGATCAGTCCGAAGGAAAGGTAGATGATCAGTCCGAAGGAAAGGTAGATCAGTCCGAAGGAAAGGTAGATGATCAGTCTTAAGGAAAGGTAGATCAGTCCGAAGGAAAGAGAGAACGAGGCATTTGTGAAAGAATTCTTAGATCGTTCGTAGTTTGGAATAAGCTATTGTATTCTTAGATCGTTCGTAGTTTGGAAGAAGCTATCGTATTCTTTATCCGTAGTTTGGAAGAAGCTATCGTATTCTTTATAAGATAAGGGAAATCAGCAAATGTCGTAGGAGAAGAGAGAGATTGAAGCCATTGCTGTACCATATGGGCTCTTGGAACCGAGTCAAAAGAACTATGCGGAGTGGGATTATAAGAGATGGTTAAATAGATTAGTTCAGTGAAAGAGATTAGATGGATTAGTTCAGTGAAAGAGATTAGATGTTTGGCCAAGGCCTAATGAAGTTAAATAGAGATTCTGTTTGGCATTAAGCCATCCTCGCTTCGGGGTCACCTCCTGGCCACCCCTTCGCCTAACGGCTCAGCTCTTCGCCCCTTTCATTTCTCTGGGTTTGGCGAGTTTAGCTTCAATTGATTTCTGTATTCTATTTTTGTATTCCGGAGGTCGAGTATCTTATTATATTGGAGTAGCTAACCTCTGAGACCGATGCATTGAGTAGTCGAATAACAGAATGGTGTGAGTTTGAGTTCTCCTTCTCTTCAGGGACGAATCATACCTCTTTTCAGAAGCATTCTTTCTGCTCTGAGTCATACATCTTTTATTAAGAATAAAAGAAGGAGCAGCAAGATCTCCATATTCGTAGGCCTCAGTCAGACTAGGTCTTATAAGAGCAGTGAAGGATCTTAGATTCTTCAGTGGGTTCCGCGAAAGAAGACCCTCCACTATCAGTAGTAGCAAGATGGGAGCTATACTAAACTAAATAAAGGAGTAGAGAGACTGCTACTGCAATGAAAGAAAGGAGTGACCCTAGGTAGGAAGCCGCTAATTGAGACTAGCGACCCAAGGCATCAAAGCTTTGTACTAATAGTACAGTACAGGCCGGGCCGCCTCTTCAAGGGATAGGGCACGAGATAGTGAATCCTCTCCTTTTAACTCCGAAGGGGGCGGGAATGTAAGTAGTCCGGGAGCTGGAGCTACAGGCAAGCAAGTCCTCCAGTCAGTAGACATAGCCCTCTCCTCGTCTATGAGACCAACCCTCCGTTCTGCCCTTCCTCATTGGAACGAAGTGAATCGTTCGCACCTTTCCCCAAGCCCGAACCTCCCTCAGAGTCCCGCTATATAGAGAGAGCCCTCCCATTCCATTGGTAGAACAGATCCATAATGCTCCAGGCTAGGATGAGATGGGACATTGCTTTCTTTGCTCATTGATTGCCAGGAAGGAGCCGAGACCCGAAAGCCTCATGCTCCTCACGCACAAGTGGGACCACTTTACGAACTGACGAAAAGCCACAAAGACTCACCTCTCCTATCGAACAGCCCGCATCTAACCTATACTCCGGGCTTAATTCGGAAATAAATAAGAATAAAAATGGAACTGGACCTGGACCAGGCAAGAATAAGAGTCAAAAGTCTAAGTTCTTTGACCCTATACGTGCTAAGACCCGTGAGACCGGGGAAAGATAAGTTGTTGAGCCCCTGATCTATGGTCGAGTAGATCCTTTTCTTTTTTAAGAGAAGTCAGTGGATCCCCCGGCATAAGCGCTTTTGAAGTCTCCCCTCTTCCAAAAATCTTATCTTTCATAAAGGACTCTTTCCATTCACTCTGGGATACAGAATTCCCTACCTCAGACAGGACGTTTAAGTCGTTCATGGCATTGCGCAAGTTTACTTGACTTGACTACATTAGTGGGGCGAACTAGAAAGATGAGTCAAGGGTGATTCGCGCTGGGTCCAGACATGATCTTGGGTGCCGCTGGCTTAGCTAAGTCTAGTTCTAGGCATCGATAGTTCCTTTGAGCATGCAATTTATAACGCATTAGGCTGAATCCGAGATTGATCCGCCCTACTTAACTCGTGCACTCACCATTCCAATCAATCTAGTTCTTTCTCAAGCTCTAGAGAAAAGAAAAGAAAGACCCGCGTACTTAGTTGAATTCTCGGGCACTGACCTCACTTTCTTTTACAGAGTCTGAGGGACCTTGACTGCTGACGGGGGCTTCAATTTAAACTGAAATGCACTCCACTACTTCTGATTCTTCTCCTACTTCAGTCACCCTTTGACCTCTTCTTCTGCATCAAGAGCAACATACTTCTCTTCTAGAAGTCCTAAACCTTGAAAGCTTTGCAGCCGGTACGTAGGCAGGTAGTTATAGATTGGATTCAATCTCCGCAGCAGGTTAGGCATAGCGGTCCGGACAACCTACCTTGATTGGGGATAGAGAATCAGAGTAAGGAAAGGTTGATAAGGCAGGGAGGCAAGTCAGTCTCATCTTTCCCCCCTACTTTAGAGATCTGCTCAACCAACCGGGGGAGAGGCTCACTACTCTTGCTATGCATGCGTCTTGATAACGTCCTCAGCTGCAGTCCAAGATCCTCAGTCAATCAGTTCTATGGCATCTGGAATACTCTGACTTCTTTTTCCCATATCTCTGGTTCGCTTTCCTGGTTCTGCATTCACATACTGCAGAAGGAAGCAGGCACCTTATCAAACCACTACCAATCAGTCTCAGATGGCATATCACCATTTCATCCTATTAGGTTTTTGGACGGACATGTAGAAAAGGAGATATAAATCTTGTAAGCGGGGCGATTTAGATTGATTCTTGCTCTTGTCCCACTCACTGCTGCTGAAGCGCTAAGTTCGCTTGCACTCCTCTGAGTGATCATCCCTTTCTCTCATTCATTATAAAGGTAGCCATAGGACAGTGAATGAATCAATAGCTCTGATCTCAGCCAATTCAATGAATCACTCTTCGGTTCTGTAGCTGCTCTTCATAGGACTCGTGATCATTTAGCTATAGTGCCTTTGATCCGAGAAGGGAGAACCAGATCAGATCCTGTCAGGGTTCCCAAGCCAGCTCAGCTCTCGAATAAAGAAATTCAAGTCACTCTCACTTTAGTCCGATCGCAGATGCCCGCTTCTATCTTGTATGAATCTCACTCCGAACCCTTAGCTGATGCAGTGGGAGTCCCCGTATAAGAAGCCGATCGCACCCCACATCATTCAATCTCTACACCGAACCAAGCGTCTTCTTTTATAATCATTCCTATCCATGCTCTCTCATAGAAGAATGGACTTCCTCCTTTTCCCAGCTCAACTCTAGCTCCCAAAGAATAGATTGACAGAAGTTTCAATCGGAAGCTCCCCATTCTCAAACCTCGAATCTTATCTTCGTTCAAGCCTCTGTGTCACTGTTCCTTGTTCACCCCTCTCATGAGTAGAATTCTTTACTCAATTCACTCGTCCCTGCTCCGCACCGCGGGTTTAAAATCAAGTGTATCGGTCTTGCGATCAGAACTGATCCGGTCGCTCCGCACCTCTACGAACTGATCAATTGTTGGGTTCGCTCCTAATCTTGCAGAACTCGACTTGAGAATGAGAATGGAACTAGCGATCGTAATTCAATTCTTTCGCGCTAAACTCGACACTAACGGGAGCGATTCACGGGTCTAAATAAAGTAGGATTCCCGTGACGCAGAAGGTGCGGAGCGGAATTGGTAAGACGCTAGGGTCCAATTAGGCATACTCAATCTTTCTATTATATGATTTGATAACTCATTCATTAAGTGCTTCGGGAGACCGATTAAAGATTCATTGTATGCTAGACCGGGATCGCCAAATGGATCGAATCCCCTACGCATGAGAGACCAGCACTCTAATGAGCTCCCGTCACTACTCTCGATTCATTCCTACTCTCACTAGACTATTGGGAAAGCAGACCTCGGGGGGGAGACTCAGAGGGAGGAGCGAGCACAGAACCTTAGGAAAGGAGCATAGGACCCGACATTCTCTACTTCAGAGGAGCAAACACAGAAGCAAGGCTCGACTGAGCAGGAGAGGTAGATGCCTAGATAGTCAGAGTATGAAGATGGGCTTGTGCCGGGGTTGATAGGAGCGAACTCAAGTTTAGCGAAGGAGACGAGGAACTTTATTTAAACCCAGCTAACGCCAACCAAGACGAAGAGGAATTTGATTAGGACACGTGACGCGATAGCTGCCCAGACTATAATAAGGAGTCTCTCTCGCCTTCTCTAGTTCCGGAGGCTTGATCGCTCTCATCATATGGGAAGGATCCAGAGTCGAGACTAGGTCTGCTCACCCGCTGCTAGAGTAAGTGCTCATACTTTCTTCCTAGATTAGATGCATGCTTTGAAGAGACCTCTGAGCCTTTCTGATTACTATAAATGAAAGAGGAAGAAGGACCAGAAGAGGAACTCCTAAGCCTATTCCTTGCCCGCGTCAGTGCCCTTCGAGCTCTAGCTCTTTCCTTCTCGCACTAGAAGTGAATGATAAGTTGACTAGAGGGAAGGCATAGCACCCGCCGCTCATCTCATACTTTCTAGGCCCAGAATAGCTTGAGTCTCTAATAAGATGCCCTGCAAAGTATAATATCTTAGCTGCATGGCGGCCTAGTCTCCTCATTCTCATTAGTCTGAGCCCCACACTTAGGTAAAGAAAGGGTAGCGTACATCAAAAAGAGTTTAAACTGAGGAGTACGGGAGGCAAGGGAAAGAAAGAAAGGCCCGCTCTTGAAAGGATATCCAATCGCCAGTCAACACATCATGCCATTCCTCTATTCCTGCTCGAACCGTATCCAAGAAGAGAAGAGGGAATGAAAAAGGGGACTTAAGCTAAGCTAGCGGGGGCGCCATTGCCCGGCAAGGATTACATTCAAGTTCCCCAGCTCAGCCTGGCAGGAGTGAATCTTCTCTTTCAGTAGACCTAGTCGAATAAATTCATTCAAAGAGGGGAGAGAGCTTTCTCGGCAGATGTCCCGGAAATGTTAAGAATCAGACGAGGGGGGTCCAATTTAGAAGGCCCAGCCCGATCACCTTTTCTCCACGCATCGCATCCTTAAGTTGGATAAGCATACTACTAACTTTAGTTCGTGCCTTCGGGAAAGGGTGAAGAAGATGGAATGATGTACGGCTACTGGTTCAGAGGGAGAATGTAAAGCAACTACTTGATAGATAGGGCGAGGGGAAAGGAGGAACTGAACTAAGAGGCGCCATGCTGCTACAGACTTGGCTGGCTCATTCTCAAATCTGAAAGAGGCGGCAGACGAAGAAAAGTTGCGAGGCATCACTACCCCAATCTTCGGTGCTCGCTATCCCGTAGTCGTGGTGGGCTTCCTTGCTTGCCTTTGGTAGGCTGAGATTCCAATTCCGCCGCCCAACTTGTAGTGGTAGGCTATAATATAATAATATAAGAATGAGTGAAAGGCTATTGCTGCTACGTCTTGGAACAGTGATTGCCGCGTCGTTATCACACCTTATGGAACGCCCCTAACTAAAAAAATCTCTCTCTCCAGCAATACAAAATACAAATACAAAACAAAAATACAAACCAAAAATACAAAACAAAAACTATCTCTCTCCCTCACCGGACAGGACTCGTGAGTCAACCTTGAATATGCCGTGCAACAACTCTAAATCTTCAGGTGCAGAGCTGCAGTCGAATATCTTCATTCAGGAGTATGCTCCGGAAACAAAAGAAAGGGACGTAAGGGCTCGACCGAGTAGGGAGAGGGACAGGCACTAAGAAGTATGCTTGAGACGCACAAATTACATTCAAAACATTCTTCCCCTCAGATTCTCTCGTTCGGGTTAGGGACTCATGTTATTTGAAAGCGGAAGATGACTCAAAGTCTTCCTGGGACCTCAGAGGTCGGGAACTTGTTCAAGCTATAGAGCCTAGGGCCTCCTTCGTGCTAATCTTAGTCACCGCTCAAGACAGAGAGAAGGGCCTGGTGGTTGGCTTTGAACTTAGTTAGTTATTTTGGAGATCCCTATCCGTATTAAATGAAGGGCTTCAACATCTGATGCCGTGGAGGTCGAAGAATGATCAACTCGAACCTACGAGGAGAATTCCGATAGCGGAAACGTAAACCATATTCTCTATATATAGATCAGATCCCGCACACCTATATGGAAGTACCCCGCTGACCATGATTTACGTGGCATCGGCATGGGCATGCGCTCGATGGTCTTGCTCAAGGGCAGGAGGATGGGGAGCCGAGAACTATAGCTCATGAAGATATAGGACTCTGGACTATAGGACTCTGGACGCGGGGAGTGAGGGGTCCCTCTTTAAAGTAAAGTGAGTCACCTACCTTTGATTGAAGCAGCCGAGCTTAGTTCTTTAGCGAATCTAGTAATTGACCTTTCCCTTCACCAAATGGAGCGGATACGTATAACTATGGATAAGAAAAGGGAAGCTACTATAGCATGGACAAGGGAAGCGCATCCTTGCGAGGAAAGTTGAGCCCAACTTTCGGGAGAGGATCCCAAAGGGGCAGGCCGTGAGAGCCAAGAGGCCCGGCTCAGACATCTCCTTAAAGGCATAGACCCTGTGACCTGTGCAGGTCTCCTACAAAGAAAGCAAAGCCGATCTAGTTGCTAAGCCAGGACTCTTCGCCCAGAAAGAATAGGTAGGGTCCGAAAGAGGAAAGGGTCGAGGGCCTTTGATGAAGCTTCATACAATCTAGAGGCAGGCACTACTCTCAACTTAGTTGGCTCAGTCTCTATCATTTCATTCTTCAACGGGATAAATGATCATCCGAGAAAAAACGAATTAGACTCACTCCTCGATCCCTAAGATCTGATGCTCGCTTTATATACTTTATATATAATAGGTCGCTCAACTATACTCAACTATAAGAATCTTCTCTATATGTATGCGAGAAAGCCTTCCTTCTCCTCCCTGGGCCAAAGCAGATCAGATAAAGAAGGGGTGTGATACTCAATGTGAAAGACCCCGATGCTTAATGATATCTATGCCAGGTGGGTTTCAATATCCGGATTACGATTCCAAATCTTCTCGCCTGGGATCTCTTTCTCTTTCGTGGTGGGGGTAGGGAGTAGACCAGGTAGGCGTGCATCATTAGATGATAGCGCTCTGAATTTCATGCTCTCTTTGGTTACCGCTCATGCTAAGTCCTATTTCCACAAGGAGAAGGAGTGAACTATATCATCCCTCATAAGCTAGCTGCGTGAGTGAAAAAGCATTCTAGTCTGTGAGGTGCTCTTTCAGGCCCCGGTTTTTTTTAAGTAGCAGTAGTTGGGCAAGTTCGAGCGGGAGCATAAAGATAGGCCCGACAATACTATAGGGAAAGCGTCCTCTGAGTTTATTGAATCCAGAACTCAGATCAGAGACGAGGAGCAGATGGCGTAGAAGCCCTTGACAGAGGTGGAGAGGAGGTCCCTTGGCCTGAGGAGAGCGCCCTTCTTTAGATAGCTGGTATGAAGGTTCTTGCAGTCTCCGGTGCCGCTGGAGATGTAGAAGGTCTGAGTGCCCTCCTAAGTAGAAGCCGAGTGGTTGTAGGAGTTCCCGAGCTGCCCCTGTCTTATGAGAACTGCTCGCTCCACTAGCTTCTCCCCCCTTGAGGAAGTGAGATTATCCGAGGTTTTCCCCACTCCACTAACAGATCATTATAAAGGCTCCTTGACGCCCCTATCCTCAGGATGAACCCCGGGGCACGTCCCATTCTCTTTCTCTGGAGAGGAAAGACATGAAGGCAACGCTACAAAGATATAATAGGCTGCAGCTCCAGGCTCATATCCTGAAGTTCTTTATATAATATGCACGGCTTTGGTTGGAGACCGAGTGCTTTCCGGTTGCTCTAGTCCTATTGATTAGGTGCAGCTCTTCTTGTCCTTTCCTGTAGTTAGTAGTTTAGTACTCAACGTCGCC
>JBBPFQ010790233.1:0-13094 GCA_037974815.1 Kaempferia elegans
CTTTGTCAAGGAAAGGGTTGTTGTTCCAATAAGGCTTAGGCCAAAGAAGGCCGTGTGCCTCGCCAAGACCTGGAAGTTATTTAATGAAATACGTTTTAAATCTTGATTCATAAATCTATGTCTAACCCGGATTAGTTTTTTTTGTGAAAATTTTAATCCGGGGATATAGGACCCTATGAGACTCCGAGCACGATTTCCAACATCGTCAACTTTGCTCAAGCATCCCGAGCTCCATTATATAGAGCTCGTGAGAAAATAGCCAAGTCATTTTTCCATTACTAGTCGACTAGTGTATGTACCAATCAACTGCTCCCACGTGGAATTTGATCCTTATACACCAACGGCTCGATACCAGTAGACTGGTGCCAGGACCAGTTGGCTATTCCACAAAGCTTGAGCGAACAGAAACAATATTCTGTTCGCTCCTAGCATCACATCAGTTGACTGATACAACTATTAGTTGATTGGTAAACTCTAAACTAGGGTTTTAACCCCCCTCCGAGTACATTCACTCAACATTCGTCCTCGCTCGACCAACCTAAACCTAGCTCTCTAGCTTCCTCCATCAGCCTTGCGTCCCTCGGATGCTCCCCATCTTTCACACCTGCCTTCAAGAGCTTCCTTCGACCTTATCCTTTGCTGTCGGATCTTCCATTGTTTTTGATCTAACCTTTTAGCCTCCTCCATCGACCTTGCGTCTCTTGGATGCTTTTCCCTCCTTTACGTATTGTCTTCAGAAGCTTCCATCGGTCTCGGTCCTCATCCTTCTTAATTCACACTTGGGCTTACACCGCCAAGATCCCACTTGGAGTTTCCTGTGTGTGTACACTCACAAGCACATCAAATACAATAATACACATAATTTAAACATTTGCCCAAATATCAAAACCTAGAGCACCTAAATTGCTCCAACATATTGTTCCCTCAATCGGGAACGTGTCCTCACTAGATTTCTCCTCCAGTCCTTATTTACATTTACCAATCGTAGACTTCCATGATGTCATGTCTCTTAACTCAACAGAACTTTCTGTCAAATCTCGACCAATCTGAATTTCAACTAGTTTCCAACCTAACTGTACTTCCTCTTGCCAGATCTCAACTAATATGAATTTCATGTCAGCTATCAACCTAACTGGATTTCAACCTGCTATTTCATTTCTCTATACCCCATTAAATCCATATTCTACATACTTGGTGGATAAATTATACAAATATAATATTTATTTCAATTATTTATAGTTCATCAAAATTTGAATTTGACGGATAGAGTTAATTGAACCAACAACAACTAAGTCACCCGGAGAAAAATTTGACGTCATTACTCATACTAGATGAATTTCTATCGCCGTATGATGATATTTCTGACCGAGTGACGAACAAGATTTTTTTTTATAACACAATTAAATAAAATGTATTTATTATTATTTAAAAAATATATTATTTTGCGATGCATATTATTTTATGTCTCACTGTGACTTCTTTATAATACGAGCACGTGCGATTAATGACACAACCTTTGCTACTCTAATTTGACTCTTAAACGGGTTGAACGGACATGGATGATCCAAAATACCCGAACAGCCAGTTCTGTACTAGCGGCATTGCCAACTTCATGGATTCAAATTGGAGGTTTGAGTTCTGGATCCGAGTCGGAACTCCGATTAGAGAGGTGCCGTTGCGTTGCAAAAACCTGAGGACCAATAAAATCACGCCGTGATGACTGCGACGCCCTACAACTCCTTCCTGACGCCTCCTCGTCACGTGACGCCCGCGAGTTCAAGACGGCGAATGAGCTGCTGCCACCGATGCCCTCGGCCTCTCCGCCGTCGATGATCGTCTATTCTCTCTCCATGTCCGCCTTCGCCTGACCTCTCGCCGCCGGCATCGGCCTCCCCATCCTCCGTAGCTCCTGCTCTCGGTCACTCTTCCGAGTACGTCTCGATTCCAAGATCCTTCTCCTCGGCCTCAGTGTGTTCGCGAAAAACTGTCTGTGCTAGGAGGCTAGGTATTGATTTCTTTGTTCGTTTTCTTTTGCGAGGGATGTCTTTCTTGCAAGTGTTGTGTTCTTGATTGGGGTTTCTTTTTGTTCCACAGCCGGGGGGAGGTGTCAGATTCGCTTGCTCTGGTAGCCGATGATGGATTTAGCTTGTGGCGTTCGGACGCCGTCGATGGCGCTCGATCGCGGCATTTGTTCGGGTTATTTGAGGTTGGGATGCAGAGGGCGGAATCGCTATTCGGTTCGCGAGTCTAGAGTTCATATCGGGACTGGCTCTTTGGGGAGGAAACGTTGCGGGCTTCGTTGCATTCCTGGTGAAGCGCATGGGAGATGTTGGCCGGGCTTGTTTAATTTTTCCGAGCAAAAGGGGAAGGTTTATCTCCTTAGCCATCGGAAACTTTTGAACCGGTCCATGCTATTGAGTTGTCATTCCAGTGATTCCATGGCATATATTGACGCTAGCAGAGAAGATACTGATTTGACTCATGATGAATTTGTAGATGAGCATAAATCTGATATGGAGGAATCAGAAGTAGAGCCTGCTGATGATTCTAAGTCGATTAGCCCGCTGGCAGAGGAAAAGGATGCCTGTCAGATGGATGAGCCTAGGGAGTTGCTCCAGAAAGCTATCAAACAATTGCAGGTTGCTAGGCTTAACAGTGCCATGTTTGAGGAGAAGGCATTGAAGATATCTGAAACAGCAATTGCCTTGAAAGATAAAGCTGAACATGCTTGGGATGATGTCAATTCTGCTGTTTCCTCCATTCAGGAAATTATTATTGAGGAAGATATTTCCAAAGAGGCAGTTCATAAGGCTACCATGGCACTTTCGATGGCTGAGGCCAGGCTGCAGCTGGCACAAGGAGCTATTGATTCCAAAATGGAACAGAAGATATTGCTAGAACCTTCTGTTGATAACAACAATGAACAAACACTTTTATCTGCTCAAGAAGAGATCAGGAGCTGTAAGGAAACCTTGGAAAGCTGCGACAAATCAGTTAAGCATATCCAAATGAGGAAAGAGGAGCTTCAGAAAGAAGTAGAGAGGTTACGTGAAATTGCTGAGAATGCTCAGTTGGAATCATTAAAGGCCGAGGAGGATGTGTTGAACATTATGCTTCTTGCTGAAAAAGCAGTTGCATTTGAAGTTGAGGCTACTCAACATGTTCATGATGCAGAGCTGGCATTGCAGAGAGTCGAGAAAGCAATCACTTCTACTGATGCTTCAGAACAGCAACCACAACCTTCTGAAGACCAGTTAGTTAAGGAAGAGACAATTTCTGTGGAGTTAGCAGGAGCTACTATTGATGATGGAACTTCTGAAAGAGATGATGTTTTTCTTGGTGATGTAACTGCTAAAAGTACTGAAGAAGTTAAATCATATGATGAAATAAGTGATAAAGAGAATGGAAAGTTAATTTCAGATTCTATCAAAGATGCTGATATGGAGGTGGAAAAGTCAAAGGCAAAGAAGCAGGAACAACAGAAGGACTTGATTAAGGATAGCCCTCCATCACTTTATTCCCCCAAGACATTACTGAAGAAGTCATCAAGATTTTTTTCTGCATCATTTTTTTCTTTTCATGTAGAAGATGAAAAATTCACACCTGCCTCTGTCTTCCATGGCCTTGTTAATTTTGCAAAGAATCAAGCACCCAAGTTGGTTATTGGGATATTATTTGCTGGGCTGGGGTGAGTTTTATCATGGTAATCCATTAACTTTTGGTTCACAGCATCCTATTAAATATATGTATTGACATTGACAGTTAATACATGCTATTTAATCTGTAGCTATCTTCATTTCTGATTTCTTCAACACAGAGTACCCTGATTCTATGGGAATCTTGTATCAACAAAATAAAGAACATAGAGCTTCAACTTGACACATTTTTTTGTCTATTTCTTTTGAATCACGTGGGACATATTTGAGAACTCTACTCATGGAAAGAGTGATTTGATCGTACTACCAATAACAGCTACCAATTTCCTTGCAAGACAATCATCTTTCTTTTAAAATTGAACATGATTGTTATTACAAACAAATAGGATTGCATAGATTATACTAACACCAGTCATGGTTGCAATGCTCCTCCTCTATGTTAGACGTAATCTTTATTCTATAACATCACCTAAGGCCTAGGAAATGCATGATTTTTGAAGTTGCCTATTGAACAGCTAGGTTTGCATGTTATTATTGTAAATCAGCTATTTCATATTTATGTTGCTATCATTTCTTTGTTAACATGTTGCATTATGTAGAACATTATGTTTCCATTCTTGATCTTGAAAATAGAATTGTTTGGTGTGGATGATGCAACTTTACAAACACATCATTTCATTAAATTACTATTAAACTTGAACTAGTTACTATGCTATCATGCTTATGGAAGGGTTTACAGACACATCATTTCATTAAATGACTGTGGAATTTGGACCATTTATTATGCTATTATGCTTACGGAAGGGTTAGTTAATAACTGTTTCTTCTTAAACTGATTGGATTTTCTTCTTGAGTACTTATTTATCATGGAGCATATTACATGGCTTGTAATACTACTTTCTACTCTTTTCACATGAACAAATATTTTGTCAAGAGTTAAGTGATTTTCTTCTCATTACTGCATCAGGGCATTCTTTATAAGTAATCGAGCAGAAAGGACCTCACAATTGTTTCAGCAACCGGATATAATCACCATTGAGGAAGTTGCCTCATCTTCCAAGCCTATGGTTCGGGCAATAAGGAAGATCCCTAAAAAATTAAAGAAACTTATTCAACACTTACCTCAGCAAGAGGTATGCCATTTTGACTGTGGATATAATCTAATTAAATTTGATTTTTTTAGGTGTTCATTAAAAAACATTAGTCGACTTCACCCACTAGGATAAAGCTGGGTTGTTGTTGTTCATTAAAAACATTAAACACTGATAAATAACGCTTTTGAGTAAAATTTTTTAACTTATGTTTTTAGATAAATGAAGAAGAAGCCTCCCTCTTTGACATGCTGTGGTTATTGCTAGCTAGTGTTATCTTTGTACCAGCATTCCAGAAAATACCTGGAGGTAAGCTCAGCACCATCCTGTTTGCAGTATTTGATTAATTTGCTCTTTTATTCGTGCTCTTTCTCTCTCTCTCTCTCTCTCTAAAAAATTAAAGCCTACTAATGGTGGTTGTTTTGATGAAAAGTGTCTTCTGCCTAATGCCCTGTATCAAATTGGTCCCTCATAAATAATGGAAATGCTTTCTTTGTGTGCCTTCATGATTTACCTATTTTCACTTGCATCTACTAGGTAGTCCAGTACTAGGATATCTTGCAGCAGGCATCTTGATTGGCCCTTATGGGTTGTCTATCATTCATCATGTTCATGGGACAAAGGCCATTGCTGAATTTGGAGTTGTTTTTTTGCTGTTCAATATTGGGCTCGAGGTAGTGTCTCAACTGCATTTGTCATCAATTATGAACATGCTAATGGTTGATTATCTATCTGCCATGTTTAAGGGGCATACATTATTTCTTTCTTATTTATATTTCAGCTTTCTGTTGAAAGACTAAGCTCAATGAAGAAATATGTCTTTGGGTTAGGTTCTTCTCAGGTGAGTCTATTGTACTGTTGAAATGTAGTGGAATGTTGCAAATAACTCTGTTATCAGATGTGATTTCTTTTGGAATTTTGAAGGTTCTAGTCACTGCTGTAGTTGTTGGGTTGGTGGCTTATTTTTTCTCTGGGCTACTGGGTCCTGCAGCAATTGTTATTGGCAACGGCCTGGCTCTTTCATCTACAGCTGTTGTGTTGCAGGTATTCTTTTTTCCATTTTTCCTCACCTCACCTCACCCTATTATTTTAATTCTTTGTTTAAACGTTTTATGATTTTAATGCCATTTTTATACATCACCTCATTCTCTTATATTTTTATATATTTTTCCATATTTATTTTGTACAATTCAACTATATTTATCATGTACATATTTCTAGGTGCTGCAAGAACGAGGGGAGAGCACATCACGCCATGGACGTGCTACTTTCTCTGTGCTGCTCTTCCAGGTATGCCTCTCCTCTGTAGGTCTAACTTTCATATTTGGCTTGAAGAACATGACACTATCCTGGTCATAGTACCACTTCGGCTGTAGTATATACACTTGCCCTGCTATTGCAGTGCTAATTTAGCAGGGTAGTATCGCATAGAAGATTCTCAACTCCTGAGGAAACTTGTTTATTCTGCTTGTAATTGTCTATATTTAGTGCTTCTGTATATATTCTTTTCTTCGATCTGTAAGTTTATGATTTATTCATTTGCAGGACCTAGCAGTGGTGGTTCTTTTGATTTTGATACCTCTCATTTCGCCAAACTCATCAAAAGGAGGGGTAATCTTCTACAACATATTTTCACATATCTCACATGTTGTTGCAGAATTTGTATTCTTAAATCTTAGTAATAATGTGATCAGAATTTAAGTTTTGATTGCATGGTCAACTTTTTAAGCTATAGTATAAATAGGGATTTTTACTAGCAGATCTGGATCTTTAGTTGTTTCTGTTAAGAATATAAATATATCGAATAGTTGAAAAGTCCCTTTCCTAAGTCCTAACAACTCAAGCTTTCCTATTATCTGCTGATAAAACTACAATATCTTTTTTCATCTTGTCACAATTTTCTTTATGCTCTTGATTTCATGCTTTCACAAGGCAAACATTTTTTTCCTTCAATCCTAATAAACCATTGACAAGAAGTTGTTTATACTTTATACCGGTGTCCATTAGTCTAAAACTGATTGTATTTGCATTTGAAGGGTTGAAAATTATCATGAGGCCCTTCTTCTGTTCGTTACCAACATCATCTACAAGTATTGGGTAACAAGAGCTTGTACAATCACTTTGTAGAGAAATTATAACCAATCTTCTTTGTGTTGTTTTGCCAAATCTTGTGGATATACTGATTCATTTAGTGTGAAATTTGTTATCACAGTGTAACTTAGGTGTTCTTTGCCTGTTCTGGACCATCTTGCTAGTCATCTGCATGCAAATGACATGGATTTCCTTTATTATTGTTTGTGCCCTTACATGCTATGCTTATCCAACTTCTGTTTGGAGTTATTATTGCATCGCAAGGATTCTTTGCCCCTAATCCCTTGTATTTATTATTACCCGAGGGACTTCTACACCCTTTAAACATTGTAAGGCAGTTTGTTGTGGATATGTTTTGTTTGTACAATCTTTGTGATTATTGTTTCTTTTCGTAGGTGGGATTACAAGCAATAGCAGAGGCTCTTGGGTTGGCTGCTGTAAAAGCAATAGTTGCTATTACTGCCATAATTGCTGGAGGACGCCTGGTATAGTTTATCTTATAATAATCAAATTGATAGTGTATTGTATAATAGATGACCAACAAACATATTATGACCTTTCTATTGGGTGCTATCTTCCTAAGCCAAGCAAAGTTATCATTTTCTCTAGCCTGTTTATTTTTGCATTTAATAGTATCTTTTGTTAACACTATGATGTATGGTATTATTAAAAATGATTAAATAAAAAGTACTGGGAGCAATTACATGTAGCTCCATTAAATGAGAATGAGAACAAAAATAAGTTAACACAGTATAGAAATCTTCAAAGAGATCAATAGATTCTGTAGTCGGACAACTGGAATCAATTGGAGTAGAAGGTATCAGGGTATATGGAGACTAAACAATAAATTTGCAATGAATTAAGTGATTTAATCATCAATTTTTGTCTTCTCTCTCAACTTTTTATTCACTTCCATGCCAGAGGATCACCAAGTTTTTCTATGCTCATATTCTGAAAGTCCATACCATTTTTTTTTTGAATTTTCATTGGATATAAGGATTGTACTTCTAGAATAAATATTCTTTAGTGTCAGCGTTGGTACTTATTGTCTTTTCTATGAACTTGCAGCTTCTTCGGCCAATTTATAAGCAAATTGCAGAAAACCAAAATGCTGAGATATTTTCTGCAAATACACTCCTTGTTATCCTAGGAACAAGTCTTCTTACAGCACGAGTATGCACAACTGTTTACCATAATTTCCAACAAACCTTTGTATTTCAATATGATGACAAATGAAATTCCCTGCACAGGCTGGACTTTCTATGGCGTTGGGAGCTTTTCTAGCTGGTCTCCTCCTAGCAGAGACTGAGTTTTCCTTACAGGTTGAGTCAGATATTGCTCCTTATCGTGGCCTTCTATTAGGCCTCTTTTTCATGACAGTAAGTATATCAGTTCTCATTTTTCAAAATTTTCGTTTTGCAAGTGAATGAAATAAAGGGTCAATGTAGAAAGTGGGCTATGGCATGCCTTTGATCGGCATTCATGGGCATATTGCGCTACATCAAAAGCAGAGTTGGCATGGCATTGTGCAGCATGCACAATTGTCCAGTAGAGGTTGATTAAATGAAGGATGCACATTGTCAATTTCCTTGTGCAATAAGTGATCTGAAAGAGGAAAAAAAATACTGCTTCCCTTAACTAGTTCAAAACTACCCTAAAAATTTGGTTGATAAGTGATGAAAGTCTTCTCCTTTCCTTGCTAAAGCCTGTAAATCACTTTGAAAGTTGGCAGCTCAGATTTGACAGTTCAAGTAAGAAAGCACAACTTTTGCAAATTAATCTGCAAGCTACAGAATGGGAAAGAAAATCAGCAATATGGATTAACATCTAGAAAGGGTCACTTAAACTCTCTCCAACATTAAGTCTCTGAACTCAGTCTAGCTGATATTTGGTTGTATTCTTGACTTGAAACTGAATAAAGCCAACTACTTTTTTGAAAATCCGAGTCACATAGAAGGCTATTGGTGATAGATGAATGGTAGTCATGGCATGTGGTGATAGAAGGCTATGCATTTAGGCTATTTGGTGATAGATGAATGGTGGTCATGGTGCGTGGAGATATTGTTTCTATATACATTTTATGCCACTAAGGATGACTAAGAAATGCAATGAAAAGTTGTACATATCATTTCTACTCAAACTGTGCATCATGTTAATCTTAATTTTCACAAGGCTAATCAAGGGATATAATTCATGCAGCTGAACTCAAAAAGTTGGGTCAAAAATTTCTTGATGATGATAAAACTAATAATTCAAATAGGTGCATTGTATTTTGAACTATTCTTGCAAAGATGTTTCTAGATTGTATTTATAGATATAGTTTGCTAGAGTTCCTTCGTGATCCTTGATAATATAATCCTCACAATCTTCATGCCCTCTCTTACCATCTACGTCTTTTCAGGTTGGCATGTCTATTGATCCAAAGCTTCTTCTTGCAAATTTTCCAGTTATTATGGGGGCGTTGGGTCTTTTAATTGCCGGAAAGACTCTGGTGGTTGCTCTATTAGGTAGATTATTTGGCATTTCAACAATAGCAGCAATAAGAGTTGGTCTTTTACTTGCTCCTGGTGGAGAATTTGCATTTGTTGCCTTTGGTGAAGCTGTAAACCAGGTGATCTATTGACAGCTTCCCTGTTCCATTATTTTCTCAATAGATTTACTGACTTATTCTACTCTTTCTGGAATCTGGATTTAAGTTTTAAACACTGCATTCCTATAGGAGAACTTGCCACTCCTGGTATCTGTATCTATATAGCTGATTGTATGTCAACTGTTCCACCTATAAACTAGATTATGGATTAATAGCAAATAATGCATTCTAGTACTGGTCTTTGAACCTGGTAAATATGGGTTGGCTGAAACTAGTCCAACCAACATTAGTAACCTTGACATGGACACATTCCATTAAATGAGCTTTTGTTTATGTTGCTGTAGTTTCATACATACCATTTCGCATTTGCTCCATCAAATAAGATAATTATGCCCTTTTCAGAAGAAAAAGGTTATCACCTGGCAGAATTTCACAATTTTGACTGCTAGATGAAACTTAATCTTTCCTTCTTTTTTTTTGCAGGGCATCTTATCTTCTCAACTTTCATCATTACTGTTTCTAGTTGTTGGTATTTCAATGGCTTTTACACCGTGGTTGGCTGCTGGAGGCCAGTTGCTTGCTTCTAGATTTGAGCAGCATGATGTCAGAAGTCTGTTGCCTGTTGAATCTGAGGTAAAACATGTTTAATCTGTGATATTTTGCAGGTTATTCGTTTTTCATGGCCATCACATATCCAGTTTTTCCTCCAAATACTGACCACAGTTAAAATATTGTATGTCTTGTATTTTATTAATAGTCATGAAGTGGCGTTATGGTATCTATCTTCAACCTCTTTCAATCTGCTGCCTTACCTGGATTTGGAACAATGAATTATGCGGTTGGAAAAAAGCATGTATTCAAGAGGGAAAACTACAGTCATTCTTTCCCTTGATATATGCCATATCAACTCTATTAAGAGGGAAAACTGTAGTCATTCTTAACTAAGATTGATTAGCTTAGAGCCTTACTGTTAGAAACTGATTAGCTCTCTCTCCCCTGTACTTGAGGTCTTGAAGTAAACTAGAAGCCATCGTTTATCAAATCTTGCTATTTCCTTTTCTAGTTGCATTTATTATGTGCTAGTCCAACTTTTAATCTTGGTTGTCATCTTTATCTTGCATAGACTGATGATTTGCAAGACCATATAATCATTTGTGGATTTGGACGTGTTGGGCAGGTAGGTACTCTTGTTGCACTCTTTTTTATTAACTTATTTGCCATGAAGCTGATGGAATCTTGGATCATGAAGTATTTGTTTGGATCTAAATGTAGAATATTTAAACTCCCTTTTTTTTTCTTTCCCTTTTCACCATTTAGATCATAGCCCAACTTCTTTCTGAGCGGTTAATTCCATTCGTTGCTCTTGATGTCAGAAGGTAAATTTCCCTTGCACTTCATTTCATGATGTATTTTTTGCTATGTTTGATGTTTCAACCTTCTAGTTTGTATTATCAGTGATCGGGTAGCTGTTGGTCGGGCACTTGGCCTTCCTGTATATTTTGGTGATGCAGGAAGCAAAGAGGTTAGAGTTTCTCCATCATGTGTATTTGGTAATGTTATACGTAATAAACTGACATTTTTGAAGTATGAAACTTTAGGTTCTTCATAAAGTAGGGGCCGAGAGGGCTTGTGCTGCCGCAATAGCTTTAGATACTCCTGGTGCAAATTATAGAACAGTTTGGGCTCTGAGCAAATATTTTCCAAATGTTAAGACATTTGTTCGAGCCCATGATGTTGATCATGGCATTAACTTAGAGAAGGCAGGTGCAAGTGCGGTAAGTGATCATATAATTTACACCTTTTCTTTTGGAGTTATTATTTTTCCTTGAACAATTTATTTGATAGATATATTATATTTTTCATGGTAGAAGATCCTCCTGCCTTTCTAACCATGTGTTGTGTTATGAATTGTAAGGTTGTGCCAGAGACTTTGGAACCAAGTCTCCAATTAGCAGCTGCTGTTCTTGAGCAGGTGAATTGGTGCATTATGATTGAACATTCATAACTCCAAACGATTGGTACTTAGGTTCAATAAAAAACTGTTTGACTGCAGTATTAACACTCAACTTGTCTTTCCTCTCAGGCCAAATTGCCAACATCAGAGATTGCTGCCACAATCAATGAGTTTAGATCTCGTCATCTCTCAGAGCTTACTGAGGTAAGATGCAAGAAAATTTTACAACTGTGTTAGCTGGTCGGTCTTTTTTTTTTAATCACTCAGTTATATGCTGAAGTAAATTTTTATATTCCTCCTAGAGATTCCTGGTGAGATTGCTTAATTCACATTAAAATCATACCCCTCAATACGGTCAGAAAATACCTGCAACCTCTTAATATCCATATAAATTTAACAATCTGCAAAAATATTGTTCAGCAATTTCTGTTTGAGTTGCAAATCAGTTGAATGTAGGAGTTCAGAATGCTGGTAAATCTTAGTCCACTTATTTGAACCTCAAACTGTCGTTATCTCATAATTTCCCTTTTGGAACTAAATTAGATTTTGTCATCCAATCAAGGTCTCGAATTCTCACCTGGCGCTTTATGAGACCCAACAAACGCCATCTTCATCATTGCTTGTAGCTTTTTCTATTTGTAGGTTTTAACAAGTAAATCAAAGGGTAAGGTATACTTTGATATCATTGTTGTTATAATAGAAAATATGTTCAAACGTGACAACTGACTCATTTCTTATGCTTCAGGAAGGTTGTGAACTTCACCCCTTTCTTTTCTTTTGTTTTTTCTTCTAGTTACTTGAAACCAGCGGAAACTCTCTTGGATATGGATTTTCACGGGCTTTGTCCAAGCCGAAGCCTCCAAGTTCTGATTCCGACGAGGATGAAGTTATCGAAGGAGCACTAGCAATATAGTTATGATACAACAGATTTCACAGGAACATAATTTTCAACAAATGTATAGATGATAGTTTTTCATTGGGAAATTTCCCAATTGTAAATCTAAAGCAAAGGGGTGGACCTAGAAAACAGGTTTTTCTTCATTCATTGGGCTTTGGCATGAGCCAATGTGGTCCAATCCTTTTTTGCGATTCTGGATTAACGGGAGTGGTATGGACCGGGGCTGCCCTTTTTATTGGGCAATTTGCTTCCTCTAAGTCATTTTCTGTTGTTTTCATGCTTCTAAGTCTTTCTCAGACCCATTCTGTCAGTTGTAAGGTGTTTGGAATTGAATAAAAGGAAGCCTACATTTGTTTGGAATTGAAACTGTGTTTTACATTTGTCTATTTATTTGTACTATTCTCATTCCATTCCCTTTCATCTTATAATTCCAAAGGTAAATTTAGATGGTTTTTTTTTCTAGTTTGTCTATTGGATAAAAAAGTTATACACATTTACAACTTTGAGAATATTTATCCTATTTAGAATTCAAATTTTGACCTATTATTAACATAGTTGCTCTAATAGGCAGATTAATTTTTAACAAGTGTAAAATATTATATAAAGGATTGTAGTAGGATAAAATATTTTTATAATTTATATGTTTGTATTCACTAGTGGCAAAATGGATAGCTATTGGATCAATAATCTACTGATTGATTAGATCGTAGATAATCTATAATTAGAGAAATATAAATTACCTTAATTTTATTTAAATGGTAAATTATTAAAGATGATTAATATATATATACCCTCAAGTGTGAGGGCGCCCTCC
>JBBPFQ010790337.1:0-13094 GCA_037974815.1 Kaempferia elegans
ATAATGAAACGCAAAGAGCACCCTAATAGCAGTCGTTCACTACGCAAAAAGAAAAATCATATAGGGAGAACCAAATAATGAAATGCATTTTCAAATTGAAATAAGACAATTCATAATATTACTAAATTTGTAAACAGACAAAGACAATAGTTTCGTTCAGCACCAAATATAATGAATGGCAAGATAACAATTAGTAAATAATACCTATATGAATGAATTATTTATCAAGAAAAAAGGTATTTAAAGAGATACTGCAAAGGGCACACATTATAGTATTCTACTAGTGAATACATAGTAAAACACAGCTACAAAGCCACCTACTCTCACATAAGGTCAGCAAATGAATCTTTCCCCTCGTTACTGCATAAAATTGAAGTTAGCATGAGTGGAACTAAGATGAATTTGTTGATGGTTGATGACATTAATGGAAATGTTAGTCATGTAACTCTTGTTGCATTATGAGCTGACTATAGTTCAAATTCCTATCAGCAAGAACTTAGTAGAATGGGCTCTAATGAATCTGCCACTACTAGTCGGTCATTATTTACTTCATTTGGAGCAAGTAGTAAGAATGCTGCCAATGGTAAAGTATATAGCCTTATCAAATATAAAATGTTCTCTGGTAGTTCCAAGCTCCCAATCAAGATGCAAGTAAAACCACTCCAAACAAGTGTATGCCTTCCTGACAGTGAACTACCGATAGAGGGGTAAGAAACATAAACCATCTATCAATTAAAAGCCCAATACTAATTGTTAACAGAGATATTGAGATGCTTGTAATGAGTATTCTGGAGCAACAACAAACCTTCACAGGCCATTTTACAGCAATTACAGAGGCAAGAATGAATATATGAATTCAACCTTTTTTCCACAAATAATTAACCAGAGAACAGACCAAGTGTAGACAAAGAAAACTAAACAGCTGATATTTCATCTTGCCTTACAATAAAAAATCTGAAACATAATCAGAAAACTGTTCTTAAGCAAATTATTCTATACCAGTTCGCACCATAAAAATGAAACAGAACAGGAGCTACAGACGAATCAGATTAGCAGGACAAAGATCCAGAACATCTCCAAAACAAGGATAAAAACTCACTTGCAACTCCACAATGGCGGCAAGGTCCTTGCTTTTTCATTTGTAAAACTCCTTCCTCTTCCCCTTTTAATCCCAATATAAATCATCACAAAATCATACTAAGAGTAACCAAAAAAAAAAAAATTTCTGTGATAATTTGTCCTAAAATTAGACGAGTTCCATAATATTTCCCGGCAGCCGAAATCCAAAACCACTTAGTCCTTAAAAACTCAAAACACAGCCCCAGCAAACAGCACCCCCTTTCAATAACATGTAGCCCGCCATTCCTTCTATCCAGACCCAAAAAATCTAAGAGAAGGGAGTGAGAAAACACAGAGAGAAGAAGAGAGAGAGAGCGCGACGAAGGAGGTGGAACTGTGGAAGACGGAAATTTACAGGGTGAAGTGCGTTTCTAGGTTGGAATCTGTACAATCCATTGAAGGCGAGTCCATTGGCAATCAAGTTAAATGGCAAAGAGGAAAGCAAAAGATGAATTGGAAACAAAGGCCTTCTTTTTAAAAAAAATAAAAATAAAATAATTTTTAAAACTTTTTATACCTTTTCCTTTTTTTTTTCCTTTTTTTCAATACTTCATCTCTCAATTTCTTAAGTTTTTTGTAATCAATATGAATTTCCACAATCAATAGATGGATAAATCTAGATATTATCTCATACGTTTAATTTGAGTATTTAAAGATTATTTATATATCTATGGAAAGAATGGGTGGTCATCCATGTTATTAAAAATATTTGAGCACTTAGAGTAAACATAATTATCTTTTTTTTATAAAAAAAAATTATAAACTTTCATCTACTAAAATAACCCAGTTGATATGTGGTACATTGTCATACAGTAGGTATTGAATGCCCGCAATGAAGAATACTTGGGTGAGTGTGTCATCTTTTACAATAAAAAATTTAAAAACTTTTTAAAATCAAAATTAATATTTTTTTAATTAAATATTAATTTTAAATAATAAATAGAAATAGTTTCTATATATAAAAAAATTCCAAAGGGTTTTCAACTTAATTTCCAATTAAAAAAATAATGACATGGAAGTATGAAATTAATGGAGTTGAAAAATCAATTATTGTCATTATTTTAATTTATTATAATAATAATGTTAATATCCTTATGGTGAAACTAACAAGCAAAACCTAACTTTCTTATTTGAATCTCTCACATCCAAACTAACAAACAAAACTATTTACTTAATAATTAAGTAATGAAAGGGGTTCTTCTATCAAGGTCTACCATACAGCACAAGAGGACGATTACCAAAAAGCCTCGAAGAGAGACCGTCGAATAATGGGCAATGGTTGAGAGTTTGACAGGTAATATAGTAATCAAAAATAAAATTGTAGAATATTTCCCTAGATGATAAATCTGAAATGTTAGATTCTTGGAGCGTCTATTACAAGCTCTTCTGTTAATGATCGATTAAAAACTGATTCTAGTGACGGTCGATTAAAAACTTTCATAGAATTGGATCTATCATCACCGGTATTAAATATATAGTGGTAGCTAAAAAAACGCTTTGAGACTGGCCATTTCTTTGCATTATCTTTCAATTGCATACACAGGAAAAGAGGCCACTGCAAGAAGATTGAAGAGAATGCGTGGAGAATAACTAATTATTGGGAGAAAACGATTCCAGAAAACATGGACCATGAAAGACAACTTACTATCTCAAAATGATTAACACAGAAAAAACAAGAACAGGCATTAACAAATTTGAGCAGGAGCAATCACAAAGGAAACAGCTGAATCGATGTGTTTTGTGGCTTCCGGGACTAGAAATGTTAACTGAGAGGGGGGTGCTAGTTAGCGAGTAAGAAGGCCGTAGGAAGGTAAATCCTCGACTCGGCAGACATCTTCCAGTAGCAGCTCATGCTCCAGCTGACGGCGTGTTGATTTCATAACCATCTGGGAAAACCAGGAGAAAAAATAGCCTAAAATGAATACAAATCCATAGATAGGATCGAATGAAAATGATAATATTGAACAGCATATCACATACATTGAAATCCATGTAGGAGGCCCGCATGGCGAGCCATTGCTGATCCATCAATTTGAAAGTTATGCAGTATAGTATATCAAAGGCCCGGTCATTCTCTGCGACCCAAAGTTAAACCTTTGAAATTGAATTCCAATATTGATACGCCACCATTTTCACTGATCTAAAACTAAAATTTGAAGATGCATCGTATTGGTTAAGCATGTAGTCAATACACAGCCTATGGCTCTAAACTACGAAATGCACCCGGATTCGTGCATCATGAAGCTAAGGCTTAGCCTAAAATAAACTACAATATTCATACAAAGTTACAAACCATCATAAAACTAGCAACCTAGATAATAAATCATAGCCAACGGATCAACTGCTTCCAGATTATTTTTTTCCCAAGAGCGTCAACATTATCAAATATCATCATCGAGCTGTGTTAGTCCCAATCATTTGGGTACAACTACATATGGTTCTAACAAATAATCTTAAGCCTCCTGATGAGCAATAACCAATACTAAAAGATGGAAAGCTATAAGTAGTTAGCATTTTATTCAATGTCGTGTTGTTAGACATTTAGACTGCAGCACCAACATTGATATTGATGCCCGTCTAACTTCCTATGCTGACAAGCAATTCACCTTCGTATGAAATTAAACTGGCATGCATACTAACGAGTAAGGAGCAACTAATTTTATTAACTCGATATGGACAAAGGAAATAAGAAAGACTGTTGATAAAAACTTACCAGAAAGTAGCTTCAGAAAAATAACTCCAACAAGTGACCTTGGTTTCACTGCAGGATATCACTGTAACTTATAAGTGATACACCTTATGATATGTTGAAAACAGTTGAGATGCAAGAAATTTTATTGGTTTTAAGACCTTATAAACATCTATATTAGACTAAATGATTCCTAAAAAAACTTTAGAACAAAGTTTTAGATAAAGAACAAACCAACTTGAAGATCAAGCATCTGTATAAGCATGAATGTTATATTTACACCGGCAACCGCAAAGGGGTATTCCCAAAGAGCTCTGTTACCATCCTGCTTTCCGAGAAGATCATTGAATGATTTCTGCAGAGATTTGAAGGAGTTCATATTACAGCTAGCAGGTGTAAATAGTAGGGTTGACAATGATGGCTCAAGATAATCATAGTCAATTATAGCCAATGTAAATTAACTTGGTACAGTCAAGCTTTAATCTCATTTTTCCATATGATTATCAGATTGAAATTCTAAGGGATCTGCCTCCTTTTTTTGGCTAATGAATTTATAGATATTACCTTAAATAAATTCTTATAAACCTTGTGCCACACAAGATAGGTGAATTTATAGAGTTAGACCATTTACGAGCAAAATGTGTATAAAAACCTTCTATGCATATAGAAAATGACAAGGCTAAGAACAATTTTGAAGAGTTATAAAAAATTTGGTAATTGACTAGAGACAGTATCGGTTGAGCACTTTAAAAGAAACTTGGTTTAGGAACTATTCCAATTTGGCCAACAAGAATTCGGTAATGTTTTCTTCCATGTGGCTCTTGCATTATAATTTCATCCAATCACATAATAACAGGGGATGCTTCAAGTTAAATACTTCTCTTTCAGATGCCTGTTAATACAACCAGAATTGCTTGATTGCGCAAGCTGAATGAAATATCATCTTCCCTCATATTTCCAAAAATTGAATATCAAAGATCAATAGCTTCTTTGCGCAGCATCACTTTTAGTAGCATTTGGTTTTGGACCTAAGTAACTATCCAAGTGAAGTCCTAAGCAATTGAGCTAACCATTTTGTTCCAAATTGGGAATCCATTTCTTAGGATCAACGTGAGCTATCCATTAAGACATGTGAAAAAGGTAATTTCACCATGACCAGAAAAAGTAAATCCTTCGAGTGACTAGCTTTCATGAAAACAAAAGGACAGAAGTAGGAAGTTAGTTTGCATATAGTTTCAGATAAATCCCACATTTGGCATGATGACTAATATAAGGGTGTTATATCCGTAAATTAATGTTGGTAAAGAAATGATCGGGAAGTGAAATAAAGTCTACAAGGGAAATTTCAGTCACATCAATGTTAATATACAAATACACAGAGAGAAATCAAAAATATAATTTACCTTATTATGGACCAAAATAACGAATATTCTTTATGCAGTAATTGTCAACTAATTCAGAGATATAAAAAGAGGAAAAACAACTTACAGGATAATTCCTGGCAAAGAATAACAGGTTTTCCAAGGATATGAAACCACCACCCCTGCAACACAACAAGAAGGGCAATTACTGGTTTGCCTACAAATGGAAGGTAAAATATCTCAACAAAGATTCCACTGTTAAGTTTAAAGAACCACCAATACCTAAAATCTGTAGAAGGATCCTTTCCCTGCCACCCCATTTCCTTCCATTGTTCGGATATTATATCACGAAGTTCAACTTCAGGATAAGCAGTGTACCAGAGGGCCCTCAAGGCTTCCTAGGCAAAATTTAGTGGCCAAAATAAGATCATGAACAAATGCTTCAAAATCAAAGGCTTCTTGGTCAAACTACAAGATAGAAGCAAGGATCAGACTACCAAATGTTTTTATTAACCTTCTTAAGATTAACGTTTACTATTATATCTTGACTTGTTCTTCTGATACATACTGTATCATAAAATTATACCAAACAAAACAGCAAGATGAAATTATAATAATCAATAGATTAATAGTCATTGAAAAACATTTATCAAAGCTATAATATTAGAAACCATAAGAGAAGAGCACTATAAGAATACTACCTGGTGCTCTTGTTTGGATCCATCATAGGTAATGTCAATCCGGTTTTGTAATCTGTGCAAACATTCCTCCTGCAAATATATGAAATCATGAAATATTTTCTTCTCATGTTCGCAATGTCTAATAGTAAAAATAAAATGTATGATATGTTGGACAATCTTTCACAATGAAGATTGTTAGCCGGAGATTACAGGCATAGTTGCTAAATTGAAATATACTCAAAAATATAACTTTAGACCTGACCGGATAATCTCATGTTGGCAAGGAAGCAAGAGCTTCTTGGAAAAACTGGCCTGCCCGGAAGACTTGGCCTAGATGTCCCACCAGATCGAAATGTCCAATAGAGAACGAGATGTCCAGCCAAGACCGAGATGTCCAGCTAAGACCGAGATGTCGAGACATGAGGCCGAGACCCGAAATGGAAGTAAGAGTTGTCGAGGCCTACGTGACGTAGTTTCCTTAAAATATATTCATCCTCCTTCGATTGTGCTTTGAGGTTATTATGGGTGTCAATTTCCCATGATACAACGGCAGAACCACGTACACAACCAAGCACTGGTTGTTCGTGGCGAACTGAGAAAATACCTGATTGCTATCACGGGCAAACCACCAAATGGAAATGCTCAGTAGAGAGAAGATTTGGGAGAACGGTGGTGGAGGAAAATCTTTGCTATTAGCTCTCTCTTTTGCTCTTGGTCACAACCTCCTTATATATGAGTTTAACCCTTGCAGTATCAATAACCGAATTAAAGTCATTTACTATCTATCTATTAACCCATCCAGCTCAAACGTCTGGAGGTTACAAATTCTTCATTAATCATCGATTAATGCTTCTATTACATTTGAGTAACAAGAAAAAAAAATATTTGAATGGCAAAACATTGGTTCATTCGCTTGGGCAAATTTTGCCCCAACCGGTCCGGCATTCAACACGCGCAGGTCGTGCTCGCACACGAGATAACTTAGTTCAGTGCAAATCCAAACCTAGACCCTTGATTTGCACCCCCTTTTTGCGCACGCACGCGTGAGAGAGCCTCTTTTCATGTATTTATTCACATCATACATGCATGTGCAACAATATAAACTAACCAATATGCCTTGAAACTTTCAATGAAGCATCTTTCCCCTCCACCTCTTTTTCCATTTACATCTCTAACATGCTATTGATTGTAGAAATCCTCATCTTTTTTGGATAATCTGGTGAGGTATTCAAAAGTATAAAAATGAAGATATTCCAAATTAGATACTGATTTCCAGGATACAGTTGTTATTGTGTGTTAAATTTTTTAGAAAATAGATATTCTCAGATATTTTGTTTTTTAATTAATTTGTTCTATGAGAGGGAAATCATTCTACAAAAACTAGTTTCAAGGTATCAGAGCCTTGCCCCCCATTAGCATAACACAATCTCAAGTGACATCATAAACTTTAATCAATAAGCAGTCAAACCAATCCATATCTGTCATGCCCGGGGTGTAATTCCCACACACATTGGGAGGTACCCCAGTCGGTGATAATATAATAAAAGAAACCCTAAGAATCATCTATTTTATTTTATTTTCAGAATTTAACAATATCACTCAACTGAACTTGATGAGTTTATTTCAAAGAAGGCAATAGTCATGCAAGATGTTCAAGGTAGTCCTGGTTTTGTTCACAATGTGGCTTATTTTCCACATCTCTGTAAGCTTCTATTCGGGTTAATTAATCATGAGCAAATTATTGCTCACTCATCTTGTTTCAAAAAAAAAATGAATGTTACAAGGGATATCAATCAGGCATGATCAGTTTTTTTAACGAGGGAATAGTCATGCAAGATGTTCTTTTAAATAACAGTTTGACAAAAATTCAATAAAAATGTAATAGATATTTATAAGATCTCACCTGTGAGGGTGTTAGGTCAAATGACAAACGAACATCATTTTCTCTTCTTTGAGCACAAACACATGAAAAGCCTCTTCCAATCCAGGCAGTAGATCCTGTGATAATCTCTACAAATCACAGATAATTACAAATGAAACATAAGCTTCAGCTTGAAAGAACTGTGATAATGCATATTATTTGAATAGGTACACGTATATGATATCAATTCTCTCCACAGATTGAGGAAAAGAAGCATGAGTCTTGAAAAGATTGCAATGTGTGGAAGCAGAAATAAGATAAAAGAATACAAAAACAAGCACAAGGCATATGAAAAGGATTTATAGGTTATTACACAATTGACTTAAATGTAGATGTGAACCCAACTAGTTGACCCAAAACCGTGAAATTTCAAGGATCTTTTTTCTACATGTCTATTCAAGGAACAGCTATGGTGGACTGTCTACCTAGTTATGTAAACATAAAATGCCTAAATTTTGTTGGTTTGGTGACGAATTTCAGCTAAAATCGTTCCAGGTTTTGTTCGATCGCACTTCTAGTAGTAGAGGAGATATATAGAGGTTTATAAAGAATCTTCTTCACTCACTTTTTGCACAAGGTATACGTTTGTATAGGTGTGAATTGACTTGAGTAGCCATACAAGCAAACATGTGGAGCACAGATGTTATATCTCCCAAAAAAAAAAAATCAAACATTACGAAGTGATAAATCATGTTTGGAATCAAATTGGGGTAGTGTCATGATAAGCCGAGCTCGTGCAAGCATGACATCGGGCCTAAGTACAAACATGTCGCTTTTTGCACTTGACGGATCTTACTGAGTCTACTGATTGCTTGGTTTATTTGTATTATGTATTTCTATTTTAATTTGAAATGCTCCAAACGTTGAAATAAAATCATAGGAGGAATAAACCATTCTCATTCCATTGCATTCCATCCTACTAAACACACAGTTATACCAAAGGTCATTCTTGTTTATTTGAACTTCTACAAAGTTTAGATGCTAGATTCGTAAACCTAAGCACAATCTTGTTACAAAATCTATAACAATTATCCAAGGAGCAAACTTAAATTAAAAAAGGTAGAAGTCATAACTAGCCCCTGATTTCTTACACCATCAATAATAAGACGTGAACCAAATCATACGCCTATTCATGTTTAGGTTGACAAAAAGACAGTAAATGTCTTCCTTCTAAAGGTTCAACCAAGAAGAAAGATATCTTGTTCCAAGAAGTTTTGCTTCTAAACTTGTTATCTTTTATGGAGGATCATTTTAAGGTACAGTTTGAAGCCTAGGATTCATGCTTGTTTCAACAAGTCATAGATTAGACATCTCTGAGGTGTCTTCATCCTGTATGCAGAAAAACTACTCCAGCAGGTTACAACTTTTTTTATTCCTTGTGTTTTACACTGAACTGAAAAAAGATGCTTTCGATGAAATGAAAACTAGTTATTGTCAGTCAAGCTAAAGCACCAGTAAGCTTTCATCATCGCAGCTAGAATGAGTTTATTATCTCTCCATATTCAACTACTTTCATCTGCAGTTTTGCGGTCTTGTGTTCTTCACCTATTCAAAGCACTAAAAATACATTATTTTTAGTAATTCAGGATCGTCTTCTTACTATGAGATGGTCTAATATTACGTGCACCAGAGCAAGCTCGTCATGATATGCACATCATGACAGACAGTTGGAGCTAACTAAGTTGGAACTTCATTAACAGACCTCGGTAGAAAATCTAAAGAGGACAAATTGAACATTATCATGGATTCTTTTTGGTAAAAAAATTGATTATGGACGAAGAAAAATACTAAATTGTGAAGTATAAAATTTTGGATCCACATCAACTTTACTAGTCAAACATCATAAACGAACCTTCGGAAGTTAATTTCTTAATGCCACCTATAACAGTAGCAAACTACTTCAAACGGAATTGTAATATTCAATTGAAAGCGAGGGAGAAAACATTATTCATCAGACAAGAAATGAAGGGGGAAATAAATAGGAAGGAACTGCACATACCAGGTGACGAGTGGTAGACGCTCCCTCGATCCGGTGCCTGAGATATTCTCCTCACCTCTACAAAAGACCCGCCACTCTCATCCATCTCCCCTCTCGCTCAGGAACCTCAGCCCACCCAAATGTTCCGCATCAGGTCCATAAAATCCTCCAATCAAGAGACCGAAGACACAAAACCCCGCCTTTCTCACAAACCAAGTACCATACACAACCTTACCAATTCATCAACTCAAACCCCCTCTCAGAAACCACGCCAATGCATCAAACCGAGGTCTCTCCAGCTCAAAACGACCAAACAATCCTTCTGCGAGCCACAGTCGATCTGGCGAAATGGAAAATTTGAGCGGCAAGTCGCGGCCAGGGTGCCGACCGCAGCGGGAACAGAACGGCTCCCGACGAGGAGAAATCCAAATGGAAGGCGCGGCGCAGAGGCTCGTCAGATAATCGAAGAAGATACAATCCGACAGCGGAGCTGTGGAATCTCGCACCTCTCCTTCCCTCCGCCCCTTCTCTAGCCTCTCTCTCGCTATCTCCTCTCTCTCTCTCTCTCTCTCTCTCTCTCGCCGTCGTCTTCTCCTCCTCTCTTTCTTTTTCGCGGCCGCTTTCGCTCTCTCCAGATATACAGCTTTCTTGTTCTCCTTTCTCTCTCAACTTTTCTTCCTAATATCCTCGCTCCAGCCTCGCATATTTAATTAATTAACTTAATTAGATTCTTCAAATACTGCGACTGCGTCCACGGCGAGATTGACGACGGTCAATTAGTGTTCGAGCTTGCCTCTAAATCTCATTTAATTTTGCATTAATTCACTTCTCGACAATAATTAAATCTAAAACCTCCCAAAACTAAAATTATCAGCCAGTAATCATAATCTACGTTTAATTTTTTTTAGATAATTTTAAATTTTAGTTAATTCTTTTTATTGCCGACGACATCGATGCATGAGGGACCCAGCGTGGCGCACATT
The DNA here is from genome assembly GCA_037974815.1 of Kaempferia elegans. NCBI lineage: Eukaryota > Viridiplantae > Streptophyta > Magnoliopsida > Zingiberales > Zingiberaceae > Kaempferia > Kaempferia elegans. Next base: position 10,732 of record JBBPFQ010790337.1, read on the forward strand.
GAGCTTGATCTGTTCCGCTTTTGGGTGTCCTTCTGCGTCAACTTTTCCCACGTGTTGCCCAAAAGTGTGCTAATTATGGGTCTCGGGGATTTGATTGACAGGTACTGAAAATTACGAGACCGAAATGAACTTTCAGCCATTAATAGAGGGCAAAAATTAAAAAGACATTCGAATTTTTTTTTCAAGAAAAGCCAAACGAATGCTTCATTATATTAAATTATTTTTAAAATTTAGTTTTATTCAAAATACTATATATATATATATAACTATCATATAAAAAAATCTTTATTAATCTGATTAAAAATTACTTGAAATTAGTTAAAATTATATGAGTTTAGCTAAATTAAAATAATTTTAATAAATTTAACTAACTTAAAAAATAATTTTTAATATAAAAGCTCTATGTATAATAGTATTAGCAAATTAAATTAATTTATTAACGTGTCCAACTTGCTGTTATAAAAGCATTAAAATAAGAATATTTTTATAAAAATAATAATAAAATCCTTTTTTTAATAATTCTGACAATTAGGTGTCGCCTTTATAATTGTTTTCGCATTAGATAAAAAGAAATCAGATCTGATGGTAAAATGGGGCGGTGCCAGCGTGCGAGTAGCTTAGTTAATTAATGGGGTGAGCGTGGTTAGTGGCTGATAGCTCCAAGATTGGAGATTTAAATTAAGGTTAATCTTTTAAAAATAATAATTAAATATTGATAGCATTTTAAAATTTAGGCAGAAATTAAAGGGTTTTTATTAGAGGACAGCTCCTTTTATTTATTTATTTTTTTATTAAAAAAATGACTCCATCCTAGGGATGGCGGCAATTTTCCAAATAGGAGCGAGTTTGAGAAGTCTTTTTTTTTAAGTATGAATTAAGATTTGGGTGTTGATTTAGAGATTTTTCAAATCTATTGAACGGGTATAGAACTAAACCCTCCTACTAATAATAATAATAATAATAATAATAATAATAAATTTTGATCTTTTATATTTATTAAATCATGGGTTATATTTAATAAATATAAAAGATCAAAATTTATTATTATTATTATTATTATTATTATTATTATTATTATATACATGAAGTTGATATTGTGCATGCGTTTTAAATCATGATCGAGTTTTATAAGTTTACAGGTATAATAATATATTTAAGATTTCTATTTAAATAAATATTAAATTTTTTAATTAAATTTTAAAATAAATAATGTTGATACTGTGCGCGCGAGCACAGTGGACCACGGTACACGGCGCACAATATCAGTTCTCTATATATATATACAATTTAATTAATACTAGTATTTATATATCCTTTAATTATTATATTAATCCTTTTACAAAAGTGTTCAAAATTAAAAACTTTTTTACCGAGTCAATGGATAATAGACATTTGAAATTGAAATAGAGACAGAGATGATAATTTAGGTGACATTTGGTTTAGGAGTTTGGGAATGAATAAATGTAATCATTTTTACATAAATGTGTTTGGTTAATAGGTTTGGGAATAAATCAATAAAGGAATTAAATCATTCATAAATAGTGGGAATGAACAAAACTCAATCAAATTGATGGATTTATAATTAATTCACAATTATTAATCCTTCAGACAATAACAACCTTACAGCTCCGACGGCTAAGGGCCGACTGTAGCCGTTTGTTGGGAAAAAAATAAAATAAAATAAATAATAAAAAATAAATTTTAAAATTAAAATTTTAAACAAATTTTAATAAAAATTTAAAAACAATAATAAATTTTTAAAATAATAATAATTTTTAAAATTTTTATAAATTTAAAATTTAATAATAATTTTAAAAATAAATTATTTAAAATTAAAAAATTAAAAACACCAAAATAGAAAAAAAAAATTAAAATTAAAATAAAAAAAATAAAATATTAGCAAAAATAGAAAAATAAATCTAAATATATAATCAAAGAGAAAAGGGAAGAGGAAAATAAAAAAAATAAAATTATTAATAATTTTAATTTCAAAAAAAAATAATCATACCTAATCAGAGTTCATTATCATACTCATTATCATTCTTACCTCTCAAATCAAATGTCACCTTAATCCCCAAAGGTTAGAGATAGAGATTCCTTGATTAAACATAACCAGGAGCACGGAGATATAATTCCAATGTGGGAATAGGGATGAAAAATCTGCCCATGCCTGACCCCATTGGCCATCCTTACTCCATTCCATCGGCTTCACTTGTAAAATTATATAGTTACCCTTAAATGTGTTATTTTTAGGGGTGTCAATAATCAACTCGACGCGACGACCCGACCCGAGTCGACATGAAAAATATTGGGTTAGGGTTGGGAGTTTTAGAGTTGGGTCATATTGGGTTGAACCCGAAATC
>JBBPFQ010790645.1:0-13092 GCA_037974815.1 Kaempferia elegans
TATTTATTTATTTATTTTACCTTGCATTATCATTCTCTGCATATCTTCGTGCCGGACGATCCTCACATGTAAACAAAATTCAAACATCCGAACCTCTGCACATCTTCTCGGCCGCTCGGACTAGGTTTGAGCGTCCGGAGCAATGAGTGTAACCCACACGGGTGAGTTGTGAGTATAGCCCACATCGATGTGCATAAAAATGATTTGAAATTAAGTAATGTATTTTTAATTATATTTAAATATTAATTTAATTTAATATATTAAGATTAATTATTTTTTCATATAAATTACTATTTTTTTTAAAATTAATTAATTATTATAGTATAGCACTATCCTAAATTATAACTGTAGCAATTGATTTAGAAATTTAAATTATGTGGTTCTATAATTCGTCAAAAATAATATATATTCTGGCTATAATAGTTTTAATGATTGTTTTTACTATTAAATTATTTTGATTAAATTTAGTGGATAAATTCTTTACATTTGTTTTTACCCTCGGCGTCGCATTCGCAGGTAGAATAGAAGCAAGTGAGCAGTCGTCGAAGCAACAGAGCTCCTCAGATCTGCCACCTCTGCAGCCGTCGAAGCAACAAAGCTCCACCGCCCGCATTGATCCTCCCCGCCACCCAGAATCGACTTCCTTCACCGCCCACGATGATCAGTCTGCTCCATCGCCCACCACTTCTGCAGTTCTGCTAGATCGTCGCCTCCGCCGACTTGGATCTCAACCCTTGCGCCTCTGTGGTCGCTCCCTCCTCCTCCTCCTTTTTAACAGCAGACTCTCAAAAAATCGATCATCGGCGGCCTATCCCACATCTTTTCGGCCTCTTCCGGTCCGCATGCCACCGATCTTGGTCCCTTTCGACCTTAATTGGCGATCTTCTTCTCCCACATCTGATCTAGGAGCAGCACATCGGGTACGCCTTGAATTGATAGTTTCCTCCGGTGGGAGCTCAGCACCTGGATCTCCAGCAAATCCCACCTCCATGCCAACTGGCCTTCCTTTCTCGTCAACAATGATCTGAGCCTTCTTGTATAAGAACCTAGAATTCCTGCCAAATTATGAGTTAGTTATCTAATCAATCGTCACCCACACCGATCGATCAACCTGAGCACAACACTGCTCGCCTCGCCAGAACACACATTGGGGCTTGAAGCCTGTTTGCCAATGTCTTCCACGATGAATACAAAGAACGGCCGAGCCTCCAAAAGGAAGTTTTCTTAGCATGAGGTAACCAGACTTAATATGCCATTTCTACTTAGATTTCTAAGTGCTTAAAGAGCTCATTTTGTTCCTCATTGTGATTCTTGTAATTTCAATGTCTTTGTAGAGTAGAATAGTGGTTTCAGTAAATGATGGATTTAATTAATTGTCAATATTTGAATTTCAGATGTAGCATGTTTATTTAATTCATAGCATTAAATTTGTGTTTATAAGGGATATTTAATATTATGAAAATCTTTCCTTGCCTATTCCTTACAATATTCATACAAATTCATTATTAGGATGAGAATAAATTAACTTTTATATATTTCACTTCATAGGACTAACTATTTCATTCTCTATCAATTTCATTCCATAAGTCAGATTCAACATTATGTAAAGAGAGAGGGAAACATTTAGTTAACCCTATATAATCGTATGGTAGCATAAATACATTTAATATTTTTACATTTTAAATTAGTGGTATATGGATAACTATTTGGTAGCACTTTGATAACATTTTAATAATACCTACATAATCATCTTAGTGGCATCAACAAGTTTTAAAAAAAAACCAACAAGATATTGCTTTTAGGATTTATATACGATCAATTCATTCTAGAATTGTTAGATCAAGGAGAGACTATAAATACAATTTTTGTTCTTATAAGTAACGAAAAACCAAATGTTTATACACATACAAGTTTGATCATTTTCATTTTTTAGAGACTCTGTGACAACATGAGGAAAAACAAAAGTTAATGGACTAAAAGGGCTATAACCCATGAAAAAAACATGCCATCAATCTGAACAAAATTTAATAAATTGGAGTTCCGCACATCACCCAAATTTTATATAGCTTATAGTTGACTTCTTCATCACTTTCTCTTTGAAAGAGTCTTCTTTTTGTTTTATCTAGCCTTGTAATCCCAAGGCTAGTTATTTACTTAAGTGACTTCCTCACATGTTTGCAAGCAAATGATTCATGAAAAATTCAAATAAAATAATTGGACAAAGAAATAAATTAAAATATTTCCCCTTTTAACTAGAACTTGCAGAATAAATCTAGTTTCTTTTTTTATTTATGGAACAAAAAGCTAAATGAATGTTTATCTCTACACAATAACTTTTATTTCAGTTGTAGCTGAATAGACAAAATTATGATCCATCTCTGCTCCTCAAAATTTTATTCCAAGAGGCAAAAGAACTGAATGAAATCAGATTAAATCTTATAGGATCTGTACCATGAGGGGAAAAAAACCTTTGCATTTATGATGAAAAAGAAATTGAAGGCATTTAGCAAGGAGAAGAGTATAGTTGGCAAAGAAAAAGTTGATTGGATCATTAACCAAGTAAACCTACTATACAATAAATACTATAGAGATCCTAAGTGTCGAGAGGACTAATGGGGGAGAAGACTTACTGCTGTTTCATTCCAGTGAAAATTCTTTCACTGTTCTAGGGCTACAGGTGATGCCAAATGGCTTTGAAAGGCTATCTCTCAAGATAGACATCTGGCCCTCCTTTGTAAGAATGTCTTCGTCAAGTTCCTCAATTTTCTTTTGTAGAGAACAAACTTCATAGTTAAGATGCATAATGCTCTCTTTTGAACTCTTTACTTCCTCCCACATATGGTTTCTCTCCTCGGTTACCTTCAATAACATATTTCGGGCAGCGGTTAGTTCTTTTGTGCACTCTTGATGGTCATTCTCAAGCTGTTTGATCTGTTCATCTTTCCGCATCAACTGTTTATGGATATTCAAACTAGTCAATAAATGGATTGTGAATTTATGTGCAATCTCTTAACTGTTGTAGTCGACAAGAAATCAGGGATTAGGTGCGGTATAAATACAAGATACATATTATAAAGAAATACAAGCCCAAAATCTCTAAGAAATGAGCCATACCTTGAGCTCCATATTAGTTGTCTTGTGGGAGAGACAGGAGACTTCATCCTGCATCCTCTGAATCTCTGTCTGGAGGACATCATGAAGCCTTATTGAAGAAGCTAAATCTGCTTCTAGACGCTCAATTTCCAGTGCATTTGAGTGCAGCTTCTCCCTTAGCAATCTAGTCAAAATGACCTCTGACTTCAACCTAATTTCTAATTCAACCTATAAAAAGAAATACAGCATCAGTGGCTCGAGGATCTTATTAATAACACTGATCACCTTTGCTCGAAGGAATTATAGTCAATGAATGCACATCTGCATCCACTTCAACTTCAATATATCTTACTAGTGTCATTTGGTTGAATAAAATAAGCAGCATATCGACAATTAAGAGTTTAGGTGACATTGTAAACTGACTAGCAAGTTTATTTGAATGCCAGTAGAATTTGTCGGGTACTAGACATAATGTATTCATGTACAATTCTAAGATACTATTAGATCAAAAAACAAGGTCAAAATTGCTGATAAATACTTTTTTTAGGAACTACAGTATGATATTTCGATAGCATATGCCATTGCCAAAGTAAAATTTGAATATTACCTTTGACTGCTTGGGCATGTCACCATCTGAGCTTTGTGACTGGCATACCCTTGCATATAAATCTGACTTCTCATCCAAGACTCCCACTATAGTTTGTAGGCTTGTCCTTAAATATTCATGTCTAGCACGTAAACTCTGGCTTCTAATTCTATATTCGACAAAAGGATAACCATGTTCAAATTGTTTGCACCTAAGGAGTTCTAATAAGTTGTCATTGAAGTGATTAAAGTCATTCACTAAGGACAAACTGTCTGTTTGCAAGCAATCTACTCGAGCACGAAGCTCCTGATCCAGCTTAATTGATGAGAATTGGCATCCATTTCCAACAGCTTGTAAACGATTCAATAAGGCAATGTTCTCTTGCCTGAGTGTCTCCAGTTCATACCGGCAAGTCTTTAACTCCTTCCTTAAATTTTGTTCAATACCTGTCAACCTTATCTGCTCCATTTGCAACTTATTTAACTGATCATTTCTTTCTGTCGAATTATTTTCAAAAGCATCACTATAACCTTGCCTCAAGCCATCAATAGTCCTTTCTTGCTCATTGCATGTTCTTTCGAAGCGCACAACCAGTTTTTGCAACTCTTTGTACTCTCGTTCCTTCTCGTTGAAGCATCTTTGGATACAATCCCGTTCCTTTTCGGTTGCATCTAAACGGTCCTTTGTCTCTAGCAAAGCTTTCTCGAGATTTTTATTCTCAGCTCCAAGTTTCTCCGCTTTGGCAGTTAGATTAGTTAGTTCCATTTCTAAATTCAATTTCCTACTTTTATTATCACCATCAGTGCCTTTGAGCGAAGATATTTCCCTCTGATAAGAAACATTTTGCTCTGCTAGATGCACCACTTGTTCGTGTAGCCTCTGTTTTTCTAACTGAATCATCTCAAACTTCATCGACCAGTCACTTGAACTTCTCTCCAGTTCTTTCCTTAAATTAAATTGAAGTTGAATCTTCTCCCTCTCCAACTTCCGACTTAGTGTTTTCAGCTCTAATTTGGCTTGCCTTAAATGCCTTTTTGCAGCATATCTTTCTGCAAGTCTGCACTTTAGTTGTGCTGAGAGGTCCAATGCCAAATACTTCCTGTCTTCTTGGACATCTCTAATAGTTTGGAAGAGCGAAGACACATGTGACTCATTTTTGTTAAGTTCTTCGAGGTCAAAATATTCCTCACTAAGGAGCTCAATCATCTTTTCAATGTCATTCAATTTCTCAAGTAATTCTTCATCTGTATCTTGTTGATCAGAGCTATTGTCCATGATTCTTTTTTTGACAAAACAGTCATATTTTTCCAGGTCCTGAGCAAAAGAATCCATGTAAATATCCTCAACTGTTGCAGTGCTTTCGGAGTCGTAGTCTTGGAAATTCATGGATAATTTTCCAGGAAATGCATGCGACGATTTCTTGTTACCCTCTTTTGTGTGTCTCCATGAGGACGCGAGACCAGAATCATCTCTTATGCAATTTTGTTTGGAAAAGTCATGAAAAGAATCATTCACCTCCCTCAATGAGTAAGTTCTTACATCCTCTTTGTTGTACATAATTGAAGAAAGTGCTGTAGATTGGACATCGTGCAACCTTACTGCACTCTGATATGCTCTATTATCTTCGGCGAAATGGATTCCAGAGTCAGACAAACAATTTTCAGTTTGTCTCCCTGCTTTAACTTCCTGATTACCTCCATCAGAGTGCTGGTCAAGAAATTCATTCCTTTCTTGGAATCGTGACTGTTGAGACACATTGCATCTTGACAAAATAGGAGAGCAGCAGGAAGAATTTTCCGATGAAATTTCAGGATTCTTTGAAGAACCAGGAGAACCCTGTTTATGAACAGCAAGGGAACGCAAAGGTCGATGGCAGCTGAATCAGAAAGCAAGAAAAATTAGAATATCATTACCACAAGAAGAAAACACTCAAGTATCAACATTCGATTGGAACTTTGTCATCTGGTTCAGAAATTAACGAAAGGAAGGTAAAACTATAACATGCAAAATCATAGTATGAACAATAGCTCATGAATGCATTAATCTGACACATGCACCCGCACCCGTACACACACCTCTTCCAACAAGCAAACACAACCCTATTGCATCAAAATGTGATAGCCCTCATCCCTAGGGCCCCTCTAGGTATGCCCTATGTGATTTAGTAGGGAGGTATCGTCAAGCACTATGACCTTTGCATAAGTGACCCGCGATGCATTTTACACACGCTGGGAATCGACTCCATGACCTATTGTAGCAACAGAGTACCAATCCGCGAGGGCAAAGCTCACACAACCCTGATATTATAGATAGGTGAATCTAAACTCCTAATATGTTGGAATATCTTCCAAACTTCACATACTAACTCTGCAATCACAAGTATCAACCAACTACAAAAAGCTTCAACCACTCACCTTTAAAACCCTTGAAACACGAAAGCGTTTACCCAAGATGCCATCAAGTACTGTAGTAATTGGTAACAATTTGTGCAAAAACAAACAAGAATAATCAGTTCACAAACATGCAGCATATGCCAATCATTAATTGGGTTAGATAAGCATCAATGAATATATCTCAAATTTTGTATTCCAGAGTAGTTTGCACTTGCATGTGGATCAAAGAACAGAATGAACACAGGACTAATAGAGTTCTCGAACTTACTGCACTTGGCAAATAGATGCTTGATGGGGTGAGTTGCCACAACTGGCGACTGCTCTGCACAGATCACTCAAAGAAACAAGGTTCCCCTCTCTGAAGTCACCGTTCATGGCGCTGGAAGAAAACGAATGGCTTCTTCGAACAAGTACTCGAGTTGAGTCTTCATTTTCTGGATATTGACTGGGATCTTTCGCAATGTCTTCTACAATCAGAGAACAATCACAGGCCTTCTCATTGCATCCCGACTTCTTGTCAGAACACGAAGGAGCTGTTTGTAGAGAAGTGTCACTTGCATCCCTTGCCCCCAGAGATTTAAATGAAAATAGCCTCTTCATTTACAAATTTCTATTTGATTTCACTCCCGCAAGGCATAGAATTGTTTGCTTTAGGACTTCCTCATTGACATTACTTTTGAATCCACTCTTCCAGGCCCAAACAGTCATAGTCCTAAAACAAAAGAAAGAACAAGAATTAGATTGAGATAACAAAGGGATATTGTTAAGCATCTTACAGACTAAGCTTAACAGAATGCTGCATAAAGATCAATTTGAAGAGACATTAAAGTGCAGGAGATACAAGGATTTGTTAGTCCAAAGAACAATTACAAGAATTTGTTAGTCAAGTATGAGGCAGCAGAAAAATAAACTACAAATGTAATTTTTGTCTCGATCAGTTTGATACTTGACAAGAATAGATCACATGCGCACACGAGTTAATAATTTACACTTCGTGTGTTCATATTCATAATATTTTCAAATTGTGATTTAATATGAACTATTCAGTCAATTTCATCCCTTCTTTGTTCACTTTTCCAACGCTAACAACTCTTGATCCAATTAACAGTCAATTCGATCTTCAACAAAGAAAGGGAAGGCTAATTCAAGCAAGCAAACAAGCAAAAAAGAGAATTCCTTTCATTCTGAAAAATAAAGCAAACCAAACAGAAAAACCGCCTGCGCAAAGAGCAAACTGATTGGAAGAGAAGAGGACGAAAGCTGCTCTACTGCACTCAACCGTTCTACTGCTTTCGAATCACTGGGAGAGAGGAAAGCGAAGCGAATTACCGTTCCAGCGGGCCTCGGCCGATTTGGAACCGAAAGGAAATCGTAGAAGATGGAGAGGAAGAGGAGAAGTCGAATAAGGAACTGCTCTCGAAGGATTGAAACGCCGAGGAGGAAGACGTCACTCGCCGCCGCAGCCACGAGCGAGAGAAAGAGAGAGAGAGAAGACCGAGGGAGTTAACGGCGGCGTCGAGGATGCTGCCACCTAGATGATTCGGAACGGAACCAAGTGGTACGTATTTTACGAAAATGCCCCTGCTCGTCCACTTTCCTTTTTTTTTTTATATATGGATTAGGTACTAGTTAAGCGGATTTAAAAACTAAATTTTAAATTCTAGGGAGTTAGGTGTTAAATGGTTAGAGACGTTCGCACCCAACACAACAGTGAAATTTTCTAGGTTGATGGTCTGTTTTTCTAAAAGTAAAATTAAAAAAATTATCGTTGTTTATTTTATTAAAAATTTTAAAGAAAAAAATTCATCGTGAATAATTTCGAAACTAAAATTTATCACTTCAAAAGCAGAGGATGAAAAATTAATAACTTATTTACCCTTTTACATTTATAAAATTACATTGTATATTAAAAAAAATGATGCATATACCGTGTTCCAGAGAAGAATTACGTGGACAACCGACTTCAAGAAGGCAACTGAAGAAGATGATGTAGATAACAGCAAAGAGGAGGAAACAGGGCCCTGCGAGATTAACACGAACGTTAAGGGAACCCACTGAAAAAATTCCGGCGGAAACCCCTCCGACGCTCAAGTCATACGAGAATAATTAAGGTTTGCTAGAAGGAAAGTACAGGGATAGATCCTTTTACCTGATGATTCACGTTCCTTTTATAGGTGAGTATCCCTCCCTTTTCTCATGATTAGGGTGAGCTGGCATTCATCCAAGCGATGTAATTATCGTTTGGCAGAAATAAGTCACCAAGGATAAATATTCGTTATATTTGCTTCCTAAATTGCCGATTCATGTAATTATGAACATGTTAAAAGAGGAAAATATTAATATGCAATAAATGCTTTCCTGAATGACGAAACCTCTTCCCCTTTATTATTAATTTTTACTAGAATTCCTGGGGTGGTTGATCTTTTTCCTATTTTATTTATTAATAATTATTAAGACGTCACCCAAGACCTGAATGCCCGAGTTGATCTCGGTACTTTATGCGCCCGAGGTGGTCTCGGGACCTCACGTGCCCAAGGTGACCTCGAGACTCCATATATCCAAGGTGACCTCAGGACTTTACATACCCGAGACCATCCCGGAGCCCTGTATACCCGAGATATCCTAGGGGCACTATATGCCCGAGGTTTCCTTGAGTCATTATATTCTTGAGGTGACCTCGAGGCTTCACATATCCGATGCCATCTCGGGATACCTTATGTTCGAGATGACCTCGAGGCACTATACGCGCGAGGTGACCTCGGAACATCATATGCCTGGGAGGATTCTGGGGAGTCTCTCCTGATATAGGGCCCACCTTGCCTACGTGTCAAGCTTACTACCCTTCGCCTCCTAATCGTCCAGATCATACCTTTTTTAACTCATAAAATTATATCATATATTTAGAAAATGATACATGTACCATTTTTTATTTACAAAATTACGTCGCTATTTTCTTGGATTAAGATAAACAATTAAGCCCTTTCTTGGAAGAAATTTATTCAGTTTTCTTCTCTTCCTTTGAAAATAAATTTTTACCGTAAATTTCTTACCCTTTCTTATCCACACTTCTCAAACAAATCACATCTAACCCAACACACGACTCACACCTAAACTCGGTCCTGTCTAATTGAGCTATGTTTATTTTACAAAAATACCCCGTTAGTTTTTAATGGCAAATTAGGAACTTTCAAATAATACAAACATTACTTAGTGACAAAAATTATTATTCTTAAAATAATATTTATCACTCATTGATGTTTTAAAAGTGCTTGTAATTGTTGAAATTACATATACTTTTGGGGAGGGGAGGGAGGGCCTTTAATTAGGTATATAAATAATTATAATATTCTTTCATCACCATAAAGAATTATCGTTAGTGTTTGGTTTGTTCTACCCAGATCACTATTCACTCAACATCCAATCAATTTTGCAAATGAATTATTATGAAGAACACCAACCCTAAAAAGCCCTTGTAATTTTTTAATATTTTATGTGGTTTAAGTATTTGGAAATTGAGTTGAAATAAAAAAGTTAATTAAAAGCGAAAAGGAACCATGCAAATAGGAACAAAGAAGGGTTGAGCAGTCCACAAAGAGAGTGTGACATTTTAGGTCAAACGTACCAATGAGACTGTTAGTTTGCATCACATCACGTTGATATATATATATATATATATATACACCCTATTGAATATCATAGTCTCTCATTAAAAGCATTTGTATTGTTTCCCATTTTGTGATTATTATTTATCAACCGAAAGCCGCCTCGGGTGGTATAATCTCTCACTTTTGATGATTACATGTCATTCGTTGTTGATGACTTAGAGGATAGCTCGCTATTGGTTGGGCACCTTCGAAAGATGATAGATGTGGATATATATATAGGAATATAATGCATGGTTGTGAATGAGGAAAAGAGGTTACGATGGATATGCAAGTAAAGTTAGAAGGGAGGAACGAAAATTAACTATGAGCGAATTAAGAGAAATAAAAGGAGGTGTTGTCAATCCTCAATGAGGAGGATCGGAGGAAGGGAAGGAGTAGAGATGAGGAGGCGATGCATACAATTGAGAGTGATGAGGAAGAAGAATAGGATAGAGATGGAAGTAAGGCTATTGACGCCAACACTACCAGAGATGAAGAAGGACAAGGTGAAGGGGGACGTTAAGTAAAATGGATTTTACAAAACTATCTATAATAATCCGGATGATAATGCAGGGTCAAGGGTCAATCAACGTTAGGGTCAGGTCAAACGTGAAGTTAAGAGTTGGTCAACAAAGTGTTAGATCATCATTAGTCGGTCACCCGACAGGATCACTCGTGAAAACCTAAAGTCAGCGGGTCAAATAGATGGCCAACGGCAGAAGCATAACGGCCGACTGGACATTCAGCCAAACGCCCAAGTAGTCAAACGGACGTATGAAGCCGACCGGATATAGTAATTAATATCAGAGAATAAGATCAACTCCACAGAGACGCAAAATCACTTCACTGCCATGAACAGTCGGCCAGTCGGCGAACTCATTCGCCAAGGTCAATAGCTGATCGGCTAATAGCCATATGCCAACGGTTGTGAAATCCGATCGGCACAAAAGACAAGAATCCACTTTATCGCCTAGCCTAACCGAATGTCAGAAGAATGTTCTCTGCCAGCAGAAGAAGCTTCCAGTGGTAGACACGTGACACTTACAATCATGGCAAGCTCATTTATGGGAAGCCCAATATGGAAAATAATCAATGCACGTGGACAGCTGGCAGCAAAATTCTAATCTTCCTTCGACTATAAATATGATCTTGTCGCAGAGGCCAAAGGTACGCACAATACATCATTGGACGTCATGTTTCTTTATCAGATTATTCTTCGATATCATCGGGCTAACTTGAGCGTCGGAGGACCAAACACGGAGATGATCCTCCCTGTTTGGTTGCTAACGTTTTCTTCGAGCTTTTGGTGTACAGGGAAGCATATTGCAGCCTCGTCAGCGACTCACAAATCCACGTAGACGATAATTTCTCCGGTGTTCGACTACTCGCTTACAGACAGGATCAATTGTCACTGAACAACAACAACAAATTCTAAAATATGTAGGGGTGTCAATTCGGATGGGTCGGGTTGGGTTGCAATTTTTTTTTTTCAACTCTCAACATGAACCCGACCCGACCCGAAACCCCTCAACCCGAACCCGAACCTGACCTGCATAACCCGTATAACCCGATCCAAAATAACTTTTTTGACTATTTTCCCAATAATTCTTCACTTTTATCTCAACACTTCATCACTATTATACTAACATTGATATTAATATACATAAAAACATCTTAATTTTCAAAATAGAATTTGATTTAACCATAAAAAATCAACTAACCCCTAAATTCGGGTCAACCCGAACCCGAACCCGACCTGACCCAAACCCAACCCGAATATTTTTAACCCGAAACTCTCCAACCCGAACCCTAAAATTTCCAACCCGAACCTGATTTTTTTCGGATCGACTCGGATTGGATCGTCGGGTCGGATTCATTTTTAACACTCTTAAAAATATGTTACTAAAACATCCATTGTTCGTAATAACTACATATATTGTCATAGATCCATTACAAGCATTAACTTTCTTCAAATGATGATTAATTTTTATCATAATTTCTTTTACAATACACATTTAATTTATTATAACATCATGATAATAATATCATAATGTTATTATAATTAATGTCATCACATAGCTCCACCAATTAGTTATGACATATTATTCCGAAACTATCTTTTTCCTAATTAACAATCTTTTTCTTAGGTCGAAATCTACTTTCTAATTTGATACAACACATAACGAATCATCACAAATTATCTACATCACAATAATTATATATTTTAATTATTTCAATTTAGTTTTCACAGTCTTCTAAACTTGAATCATAGAAAATATTAAACTTTTTGCACATGTCTATTTTTTTTTAATAAAAAATCACATTTAATATAATACAAAAAACTAAGCTTGCACCCATAATTAATTCATAAAAAAAAATCAATACAAGATAAATATGAAAAATAAAATAAAAATAATTCCATTTTTTTTATCGGTTAGTATGTATTTTCATGCTATCCACGTTGTTTTCTGCTTCTTCTTTATTAATTCATCTCCCAATTTGATTTGACCTTTTACCTTCCTTCGGTTGGGTTGGACCACCCATATTATCTACTTTTTTTTTTCCTTTTATTTATTTTTCATATGTACCTAATTTTGCGTATATATATCTTTATTATTATTATTTTTTTAAATAGATAATTATATTCATGATATTATTTTTTATTCGCTCTTTAAAATGGATAAGAATAATTCAAAATTATTTTTTTCTATTTAAATGAATCCCATTCGTGTTATTATTGTAAATGTTTTAAACGAAACATGATTTAATTATATTGTGGAATGATCTTGAATAATATTCGGGAACATGTTCATGAACCACGTTCGTGAATAATATTTGTGAATAACATTTGTGTATAACATTTGTAAAAAATACTTATAAATCATGTTAATTAATAAAACTCTTATCAACTTACTAAATAAATAAATAAAAACTTTTAAATTTAATAAACAAATTTGTATTATCAAATTCAATAACTAATAAAACAAGTTTAAAATATAAAAATTTCAAACAAGCTAAGTTTGAACAATCATTTTAACAACTTGGTTGATTTTAGGCTCGAGTCGACTTGATTATATTCGATTATCTTATCAATCAAGCTCGAACACTACAAACCTTGGCTCGAATTGTTTTTTTTAATCTACGTATTCAACAATGTTGTGACGATTAATTTTGTAATCCTTCGCTAAGGTCAACTTCAATCCATCACCAAAACACCATATTTGGTATAAAATCCACACTAAACTTCTCCAACCCATACACCAAACCTTACACCATTTTTGGTGTGATGAATAGTGTAGCACCATATTTGGTGTTGCACTATTCATCATACCAAACAGTGCGCGGATTGACTAATGAGGCTAAGGGAGGTTTCAAC
>JBBPFQ010790958.1:0-13090 GCA_037974815.1 Kaempferia elegans
AAAATACTTTCTTTTTAGAAAATAAATGTGAAAAATATAAACTAAATACTATTTTTTTAAAAATATATATTTTCTAATAAAATAAAAAAAAGAAAATGAATGAGCCAAACCCTTCTAAGATTTTCTTATACCCCAACACTCTATTTGAATGAGGTGAAGAAAAGTTTATTAACGGAAGAAGAAGAAAAGGAAAAGGAGTGGAAGTAAAGTATTTATGTCTATTTTGTTTTGGAGTAAAGGAAAGTCCATTAATGCTACATGTGTTATATAAAAGAAAGGAGAATAAAAAATTTTAAAAAAAATAAAAGTTAAATATATAAAGTTACAAAAATACCCTCACTTTTTAAAATAAACCTACATGTGAAAAAAAATGAGTCGACGCCAACGTTGTGGAGTGCAAGCGGTTGAACGCTAGGTGGTGACGACACGCGTTGCGTGAGGAGCGCCAACGCAAAGATGAGATACCTAAATAGTTAGATGAGTTAATTTGTGAATTAATATTTTAAAATATGGATAAATTAGAATAAAATATTTTTTGAATTCCCCTTTTATACACTCCAAATTGGAGTGACTCACTCTATCCCAAAAAGAGTCAAAATTTTCCTTCCACTTATTTACCCAAATAGAGAAGGGTCTCTGGTAGGATATTGAAGTTGGTTCAATTTGGTACATGGTACAAATTGAAGGTTAGCTCACACTTGGAGAGATTGGGTTTAACTAACCCAATCAAAGGGATCGTCCAAGAAGCCCAATCCATCCAAGGAGTTTAATTGGATCCCGGTTCAACCTTTCCTCACTCCAACAAACTTGGATCCATTGAGAAGCTAAAGGATTAAGCCCTAATTTGACGAAGGAATGGGAAGGCCCTCACATATCTTCTCTGTAGCCCCGACACTCCCACCCTTCACCACCCACAAATGGTGGCAAAATTTAATAAACAGTCATATGTCATACTATAAGTGTATCAAACTCAAATAAGTATTCGACCCTTCTACACTAATATAGTATAGAAATGACTTGAATTGTATCTCGCAAGAAATGTAATGGTAGGTCAATAATCCTAAGATTCATTGTTATTATTTTTGGATTTTTGATATGAACATGGGGGTTCGGGTCTGAGTTCTAAGACTACGACATGAAATAGCTAGCAATGTGTGTAGTGAAATCTAATCCTAACAAATGGAAGACAATGCAAGGAAACCTAGACTATCCTAAACTACTATTACAGAAAATCAAAGGGAACATGAATAGAGTAAAACATTTAATGATCCTAAAGCATTCAAAAAAACTTAACATAATCTAACCTACTTGCATCTAAATTAATGACAAGAATGAACATTAACAAAATAAGCATGAATTAAACAAGTGAAATGCTAATACAAGAGTAAACAAAATGTAAGAGACAATTAAGCAAACATGTTGCGTGCATAAATAAAATTAACCAAATACGTGTAAACTAATAAGGGAGAGCAAATTAAGTACAAGCATTCAACATAAGAAAAGAACAACCCAACACAAGAAAAATCAACTACATATCAGAGATGGAGATGCTGTTCAGAATTCTCCATCGCCTAATCGTCTTGGATTAGCAACTTCTCCGATTACAAACCAAGTAATTCTTGTGCCTCATATTTCTTTTTATGCATATACTTTTTACTTAGTTTTCATTTGTTCAAAATAATGCCGAAAGAATAAGAAAGAGTTCAATTTTGATTTCAGACAATTCACCCCCCTCTTGTCGGCCATCAAGGGACTAATAGGATATACTTTCCGCTTAAGGGGGTCATGTGATCCTTTGTTTGAGGGGAGATTGTTGAGGTTGCAAAGTTGTAAACAAAGTCCCACATTGAAAACCCATGGAAAAGAGTATGAGCTTAAAAGAGAAAGATATCTCTATTGTATGAGGTCTTTTAGGTAAAATCTAAAAATAAAACCATATGACATAAGCCTAGAATAGGCAATATCATGTCATTGCGGAGATATGTGGATTCTTTTAGACCTAACAATTGGTATCAGTGTCTGGACTATTAGAAGGTCTAATCGTTAACTGTGCACAAGAGTTATGGTCTAATTGAGTCATGTGAGTAGAATGTTGACCTCGAAAAAAAAATGTGGAGGCTCCCATGTCCGGATCAAGAGGATCTGACACCGGACAGGAAGCCCTGGTGGACAGCAAGGCAAAGAAGTCCTAGTTGCGGCTAGGTAAGGAAGATCTCGTAAATCAGTTGGATTGAGGGGCAAGGAAGTCCTAGTAGGTCGGGTGAACCAAGTGGCAAAAAGACCTGGTAGGTCGAGGATCGAATGCCAAACGGATAGACATTCCGATTGAGAAGGCCTTGTCGCCCTTTATTTGAGGGGGATTGTTGGGGTTGTAAGGTTGTAAATAAAGTCCCACGTTGAAAGGGAAAGATCATGGGCTTATAAGGGAAAGATATTTCCATTGACATGAGGTCTTTTGGGTGAAGGTCAAAAATAAAACCACGAAGGCTTAGATCCAAAATTGACAATCTCATACTATTGGAGATATCTAAATTCCTTTGGTTCTAACAATAAGACTATATCACTTTTAATATTCAACAAGGTTTAAAATTTTGTTTCTTGCCAAGATCTTGATGGGGTGTTGGACGATAGCAATAAGGAGGAAGAAACGGACTGGAGGAAGAAAGGACAGTGAAGAAGCAGAGGACGGAGAAGGTGGAGAGACATTGCCACTGCTTCTGCACATGTGAATACTAAGTAGCTTAGGGAATTCATTAATGTCTTATAGTAAGAAGTTATTATGAAGCTAAGTAGCTTTAAATGATTTTGAAAGATTTTCTGCACATGCACGTGGTTTTCATTTGTTTAGGTTTTATTTCAAAATTTAAAGTTTTTTGTATATTGTGTATCATCTGTAAGGTACTTCTGGCTTGTGTATTGTTGTAGTTATATGTCATTCCAGTTATAAACCTTTAATGGTTAAACTTGAAAGTAGTTAGTCTTTTCAGTACAGCATTCAATGATATTTAATTTTTTTATAGTATTGGTATGATTTTTCCTGCTAGTCTTAGTATGGTTTTTAGATGGTTGTGATTTATACTCATGAGGAATTTTGTCTTGCATACAGTATGCCATTACTCAATTAAATAAACTGGAAGACAGCATTTATGATCGTTGGACAAGGAAGAAGCGAGAAAATTTTAGCATTAGTACGTTTCTATACTAATTATCCTTTGAGCATGTATTCATAATATCTTGATTCTATCCTTTTCTAACCAGTTACTTAAGTTGAATCATGATTATTATTAATGTAGTTAGTGTAAATCCATTCATTATAGTTAATGGCACTCATTAAGTCAGTGTAAATCCACTCATTTATTGATATAGTCAGTGTAAAAGATGAATTCTTAAATAGATTAAGTGTACTGTAGATTCACCATTCCTATTGTGTTGTTTTAGATATGAAATGGGTCCGTTTGAAAAAAGTGATAACTGCTAGATTCTGAAGAGCTTCTCTGCATATTAACCAATAAATGGATGAAAATAACTGGAGGGTGTACTGGAAATAAATCTCGTAATAGGTACATGGACCTTTGAGTGTGTATCCTACAAGATTAGTTTGATGAACTCATTTTTTAATATAAAATTGGTTAAAACATAGAGGGACTTTAAGTTTTACATAAAAAAAAAAGTTAAAACAAAAGTTTGAAGACCAAGGGAACTAGATTTATTATGAAATATAAAAAATGCCATTTGTGTGCAATTAAGTGTATACTATCAATGATAATCGTTAAGATGGATGAACAAGAAAATCCCAAAAGAAGATATTTTGCTTTATTATACAACAAGAACGTTATATTTGTGACAATTTGCTAATATGATAAAAAAATTGTTGAAATGACAAGGAATTCCTTCATAGGCTACTTTATTTTATTTTTTATAAGAATGCAGAAGGATCCATCCTATTTTTACTTTGTCAGTTACAGCATTTAAAATTGCTTTGTGTAAAAAAAGGTGGGCAATGCATTGAATTTGTTAATTTGTGTGGATATGATTTATAGTAGATCCCACCTAGTGAGATAAGATTTTGTTGTTGTTGTAGTGTGGATATGATCTCAGTAAATAGTTACCATACTAGTTTATAGTTATAGTTATAGTTCAATGGAGAAGGATCAAAAGACTTACACGGCTTTAGAATCTCTGCTCTTACAATGGATTATTATGGTAATTGGTTTCCTTTGGTCACACATCAACACTGATGATCATTATTCATTTCTGGACAAGCTATTTTGCTTCAACTTATCATGTCATATATTGATATCTCACAAGCTGATATTTACTTATGGATCAGCATTATGGAAGGAATTTTATGTAGGTCTAAATTTTATGTAGGGCATCCAATGAGTGATAAGTCCAGAAGCTTCAACTCGAATCAGAAGAATGCATTTGATAGAAGTAGAAAGGAAATAAATGCAGCTATTGACAAGCTATGTGAATTTTCAGGTACTATTTTATGTTGTTTGAGATTTCTGTTGATTCATGAGTTTCAAAGAGTTAGTGCCTACAGCTTTTTGTTGTTGTTGTTGTTTAGGAACAAAGGTCATTTTCTGGGACTTGAGGGAGCCATATATTAGCAATCTTTACAAGAATTCCGTTACTCAAGCGAGGCTGGAGGCACTCATTGATGCTTTTGATTCAGTAAGTTAATTGATGGATCAGTAACTCAGATTGCTATACATCTAGATGAGTTTGAAGAAGTGCAATTGCAATTATTGCAAGTTGACTTGACCAGTTATGACTAATTAGTAGTTGTCGAATAATTTGATTAAAGAATGAATACTTCCAATTTCCATATTGTCTTTCAGAATTGCTACAAGTCTATGATGCAGTTAGTAAGACTATCTGGCTTATTCTGCAAAAGGTGTGTTGATAGAATGTCATGAGATTATCATGATAAATCCAGAACCAAGCAATCCTGTATCACTGCACCTTAGCATAATGATTGAATGTGAAGATGCAGCCTATTTCACAGGTCATTAAACACAGTATAAGAGTTTCCTTTGGCATATTATAAGAGCAGGTTGTGAAGCTATTTAAATGGTAGCGGTTATTTCAGGTTTAGGCGATACTAACTCCCAGTGTCTAATTTAGGTGTCAAATACTTGGAGTAAGTGATCTCTATATGACAACATCGACAAGTAAAATTTTATGAAACATTAGCGCAATAATCAGAATTCAGATCATTGAATAAATTACAGAAATCCAAGATCATTTCAAGCAGGGATCCAAGGGCATTCTCATCATCCTAAATCCTAATATGTTGTGTTTGTTTCAACTATTGAGGGTCGACTCCATGAATCTTTTCATTTGAGCTCTGTGCTGATTATATCATTAGTTCTATTACATTAAGTAAATCATTTTTAATTACATTGACAATGTTCAAACATGAAGTAAAATACACTAATTTGACCAATTCATTTTTTGTTGCTAATCAATCCGCTTATTGTTATTAAAAATTATATCCAGCATTGAGATTCCCCATGATCAGAAGAGGACCATATATTGGTCCATCCACTAATTCTCATTGCCTACAAGTCGTTGCTTTCAAGTTAAGCGCATAATGTGGCCTAACGACCAAAGTCATCAAACAGCAACTAATTGTTTTTTCTTAAACATGATAAGATTACAGCTAATCGTGATGGAAGTTATAATCAACAACCATCACAGGGTTCCAATAGATGCCTTATTTCTGTGCAATTTCACAATTCTAAAATGAGATATTTTACTATATTTTTTCTTACAGTGCCTTTTTCTATTCAATACACTGGAGTTCACCAATCATACACCTTGCTATTTGCAGGTTTTGAATCAGCTTTGTGATGTTATTGTTGAGCCACTCAGGGATCGGGTTGTCACAGGGCTCCTTCAAGCATCACTGGTATTTCACATGCTAACAAAGCATTCAAGAGTAGGTTTAGTAATAATTTGTTTTTCCTCATCTGTAGGATGGTTTGTTGCGGATAATACTTGATGGAGGGCCTTCACGTGTATTCTTCTTAAGTGATGCCAAGTTAATTGAAGATGATCTTGAAATCCTAAAGGTATGACAAGCCACCACTATGCTGAAATTGCTTTCTAGAATCTGTATACATGAAATTATAATAGAAAGTTATGCTTTCATACAACTTACTGCCATTCTTTATTGAGGGCACATAATACTTTTTTATTTAAGAAATAATTGTAAATGTATTAATCTTTTTACCTTTTTTTTGTTGAAAAATTCAGGAATTTTTTATATCTGGCGGTGATGGATTACCTAGAGGAACTGTTGAAAATCTTGTGGCACGCATTCGACCTGTAATAAGTTTGCTTGGCTATGAGGTACTGATATCTTGTTTCATTATCATGTCAAAAAAATAGAAAGAAATATAACAATAAATAATCATTGTAATTCTCTAATCGAACAAATCTAAAAGACTCAACACAATATGAGATAGGCCCACCAATCTCTAAATGTCATACTTTGGTCAGCCCATGGGCAGGAAAGTTGTGTCTGATACAACTCCCGAGCTTTGTTGAGCTGAGCACAGCACATCACCTGTTTAACAATAGGAAATGCCGAGAGGACAAGCCAGGACTAAGCTAGCTTGGCACCTTTGGAAGTGTTTTTCTATATAGTGGATATTCCTTCCACATGTTCATTACAGACAGCTAGAAATATTTCTTGTTGGCTTGAGCTCCTTTTTGTTGAACCAATGTGAAAAGCAGGTGAATAAAGTTACAATTAATAGAACATCCTAGGACCAATAGAGGGGGAAGAAAACTGAATTTAAACCTGCTTGTAGATGAACATCTTATTGTTTGGTTTCTTTTATTGCCATGACAACATCATTATCAAGCATGTGAGCACTATGCAAAGCCGAATCACTAGTACTTAGCTTTGCGGAAAATATGATGTAAAGCAACTCCACATTTTTTTTCTGGGGATTGGGATGACACGTGTTATTGCTTGGTTTACTCTGTAATTTGAAATTAGTCCGCTCCATAATTTTATTTCATGCCAAGTTTCCCTGAATATAAATCTGTTTTTTTAATATTATAAATACTTTTTGAATTAAAAAATATTTCCAAATTTCACAGACACGTGTTTTGATTGATGACTTGAGAGATGTCACTCAAGGCGGCAGAAGCAAATTTGGAGCAGATACCAAAACTCTTTTGAGGATCTTGTGTCACAGAAGTGATTCTGAAGCATCTCAGTTCCTTAAGAAGCAGTTCAAAATACCCAAGTCATCTAGTTGAGGCATTGTTTGTGATATTTTGTCATCATCTTGTTGTAGAAATTGAAGAAACCTTTTTTATGCCTTTTGTTATATTGTATGAACAGACTGACTCATTTATTTAGTGACCATCTAATTCTGTTTTGGAAGTATTAAGAATCTCCAATTAGCTTGATTGCACAGCTTGATAAAATATTACTCGAACACTTTATTTATGCTGTATAAGATTGTTTATATGTATTGTCATAATTTGGACTTTTGTACTACTTATTCCATTTTTGTCTCTCACAATGTATGTTTTTCTTGTGTTGTTGCAGGGGTTTGTTCTCAATTATACACTTGATATTTTATAAATTATTTCTATTTAGTAGTAGATAAAATTGCATCACCTAGCTTATAGTTGCCTTTTGCATTTCAGGCAATTCTTGATCTACAAAGCCAGTTCGAGATGACAATTTAAGGTTAGTCATGAAGTAGTTTTTCAGTATATCAAGTTGAATAATTTTTGGATCGTAGCCTTTAGCTCCACACGCCATGGTAGATATTCAAAAGGAAATGTCGTCTGCGGTTCCACTTAGAAATTTCGAGCCAAATTGACTGGACGTGTTTCAACGTAATCCCCTTTGAAATGTTCTATTTTGGCTCAGATAGAAAACAGCAGCAAGCATACATGAGCAAGGGCAGTGTGATACAGACAGTCAATGACTTGCATGAGTAGTGAGAAAGATGAAGATAATGTTGTCACTCCTATGCTTTGTCCTCCTCTTTTGCTCTGGTAAATAAGTCTGGTTTGCTCTCATCTCTTATCTCCACCCTTCCCTTTCGCATGAGTAAGCTGTGCCCTAAGAAGTATTATGATGATTTTTTTACTTTTTGCCACCTTTTTTGAAAGAACTCTGCTGCAAAATAAAGGAGTCCTTGAGCAGAAAGCAGTGACCCCCTAATCATTTCATATTCTTTTCCTTTTGTTGCCACTTTTGCATCTGTGTAATCTTTGCATCTATGATACATCTTGTGCTAGCTCAGGACTAAATGATTGCATAAAAAATGCTTACACATATACCTTTCTCATCTTCTAAATTCACCTTACATTACACATAAACCTATCAATATATTAGTCTTGTCACTTTTTAAATGTTTTTGTGGATCTCTACTCAATCGTGATTCAGGTCTATTTTTGTTCGTGGCTCAGGTCCAAATCAGATCACCCATCCAAGTTGGAAAGCATGGCTCAAATACTAGTACCAGTCTTAGCTCAAATCATTTCCCTGAACCCACTAAAGCACCCTCCAAAGAAAAAAAGGAAAGAAAAATAAACAAAAGCGATGTGCTCTAAAAAGCTTCTTTGTTCGTCACTCTCCAAATGTGGATTGCCATTTCTCCTTTTTTGCTTTTCCATTTTGAAAAGCACTTGAAGGAGAAAGAAAAGAGCCTGCCTTTTCCATGCACTGAACAAAGTTTCTGGGAACAATTGAATATACCATCCAGGCTCTCACTTCTCAAGACTCCATAAACAAGCTTTCGAAGAATGATCTCTAATAGGTCAATGTCCTGGCCATATCTGCAAAACATAGGCCTGTGTCTTGCTGCCTAATAAGAAAAAGATTCTTTGATATGAATTTCAAGAACATAAATCTAGATCTCTTCACATGAAAATACATTGTCACATGAATCAATATAGTTCATAGATTCACATGTATCAGTTATTGCGTTTGCATCTGCACACTGACAATACTAGCTAGGCGTCAGCTGAGAATCTTTGTTTCATTTGAAACAACAGCCTATTGTTTTTGAAGTTTCACTCCTTGTAAACCACAGCAAAAATTTGTTGCGACACGATCTGATCAATCTCACAAGCACAGTCTCTGTTTCTGCCAAAACAAGATTTCTTTTCCGCTCTTGATATCAATCTTCACGATTCCAGCTGAGGAAAAACTTCCGAAAGTCATCTTCCGAATCCTCTTTAGCATAAATCTCTCCTGTAAACTGATCTTTGATCTGTCCAACTGTCACTACATCTTAGACCAACACTGCAAGGCTAAAGAATACAAGAAGTTGCCATCTCTGATCACCATCTTTTTTTATCTGTTTATTTACTTATCCAGTTACTGATTTGATTTTTATCTTGTCGCTGCTTTTTGTCAGTCAAAGGTAGATTTAAAGCCCCCATGGTCAGTGCATCACATGTGGATAGGGAAAGGTCATGTGAAGTACACAGAACATGTCTACAAGCAATAACTCACCCAAACTAACTTGGCATTGCCAGAATAGAATCTTCCTCAATGTTCAGTTGCTAAACCATGAAAGATTAGTCTGTGGTACGATACTGGGATACAGATCTTGCATACATTCTACAGATCCACACACTTACCTAGGCTTATAAAATGGTGAGCGAGATCTGAACATGAATACTTGTCATGGAGCAGGAAGGCTATGGAGAGAGGTGTGTGTCAACAGCCATGGGGCACGGAGGAGTGCCTGCTCCTTTCCTCTCGAAGACCTACCAAATTGTCGATGACCCTTGCACCGACCACATTGTGTCATGGGGAGGAGATGAGACTACCTTTGTGGTCTGGAGGCCCCCTGAGTTTGCAAGGGATCTCTTGCCCAATTACTTCAAGCACAACAACTTCTCCAGCTTTGTCAGACAGCTAAATACTTATGTAATTATTCCTCCTTTTCCCTTCACTTTGATCTCTTTTGAATCCTTTTTTACTGTGATTGTTAGCGATTCGTCAAGTTGTGTTTGTCCTAATCAGTAGACAAGCATCGAGGATCAACAACGGGATTCTTATCTTAACAATATGTTGAAGTCCATTTATGTGTTGCTAGAATTGACTGCATTATCATTAACAATATGAAAACATACATGGAAACTAACTACTTAAGGTTTTCAGGCAGAAAGGTGGGAGTTATGCCTCTTGATTGCATACCGATATGGTTTCTTTAAATGTGATTGTTATCATCGTCAAGTCGTATTTATCCTAGCTATTTAAGATGCATTCATATTATCTTTTTTGCGTTCTACTATGGAAAAGACTACGATCGTCAAGTTGTATTTGTCCCAACTATTTAGAATCTGAATGCATGAATCCCATCTTACCGATTTTAATTTTTACAAGGATGAAAACCAAACTATTTCAGAAAGAGTATGCATTTGATACATTTTGCCATGTTAACAACCACTGTAGGGTTTCAGAAAGATTATGGCAGATAGATGGGAATTTGGCAACGAGTTCTTCAGGAAAGGAGCGAAGCATTTGCTCTTAAAAATCCACCGAAGAAAGGCCCCTCAAGCTCCTTTAGACGACCACCAATTCCATCACGAGATGATCAACGGTTGGATCATTCAACCACCATTGACACTCTCCGCGATAAGCTACAACGATGACGATCAGGGCCTCCTTTCGGCTCTTTTGGAAGACAACAAGTCGCTAAGGTGGAGGAACTCCTCCCTTCTGTCTGAACTCACCCACATGAAGAGGCTCTACAATGGCGTCCTTCACTTCCTCCAAAACCATATAGTCATGGACTCATCTCCTTATTCAGGATCGAGTTCTCGATTGCAATGGCATGACAATGAAGGGTCAACCAGCTTCCCTGATATAACAATAGAAGAGGTTGACAAAAGTATCAAGCTTTTCGGTGTTCCTCTTCACGATGAGAAGAGATTGCAATAAATTAGATCTAATAGCTCATGGAAGTAGAGAAAAATTGTCTGAACACTAAGAGTTGTACACTGAACTATGTAAATCAGCTATGACTAAGGATTCATATCTATTTAATGTGTTTTGTTTGAATCTTGAAAATAAAAGTGCGGTGACCGCAGGGACAGAGCCAAGAATTTCATATCGAGGGGGCGAAAAGTATGTCTTTACGTTGAGGGGAGGTGCCTCCTATTCTTATGTAGGCAGGAACATTCTCTCCCAACCTTGTCTAGACGAATTCTCTCGACCCAACACTCACATAAAGGCACTCACTCTCAGACAACTCTTCAACCTTAACCTCCAATCACTCTGGACAACCATAGCCACAATATCTTATGATCCATAACTGCCTGGACGGGGTAATCTGTAACAGATGTGATGTCTAGCTAACAGACAGGCCAGGTGTACTACTCGCCACTATCTCCCTTGGTAGCTAAACCATTTCAATCGACTTAGTCGACTCCCGACTCGAGTGGCAACCCGCAAGACCTCTTTCCCTTCTGACTATATAAGGATGGGCGAAGGTAAATGGAGGTATGTTTTGTCCTCGCACATCCCATGAATTCCATTCTCAACTCAATGCTGACTTGACTGCTAAAGGGGTCACATTGGCCACATCAATATCCATTGACAAGTGTTCATGCACAAGATTATGGGATCGACCAAGAGGCAGACGGAGCCAGGGGCATAGCTAGAAAATCTACTAACCTTGGGCTGACTGATCCAATAAATTAAATATTTAATATTTAAACTATAATAATAGACTAATTTATAATTAAGAAACACTTACATACTAAGTACACCGGGTTAAATTAGGCTTTGTGTATTTGATATCTTATTTCTAAGTGTGCAAGGACTTAGAACACAAGAAATCGAGCGAAAGATGCAATGAGTGAAAAAGATGGCACGGGAAACGAGCCGACGGGCTCGGTGTTGGAGCAATTTAGATACCCTATATTTTGATGTTTGGGCAATGGTTTAAGTTTGATTATTGTTGTATTTGATGTATGCTTATGAGTGTGTAGAATACATGTACAACAAGGAAGTCCAAGTAGAGTCTTGACGGTGTAAGTCCAAGGGGGAGTCTTGACAATATAAGATCAAGTGTGACTTGGAAAAAGAAAGACCCAACGACAAGGACCGAAGCCGATGGAAGCTCTTAAAGGTAAGACGTGAAGGATGTGGAGCATCCGAGGGACACAAGACTGATGGAGGATGCTAGAAGGTTAGATCTAGGTTGGTCGAGCGAGGACGAGTGTTGAGAGAAATGTACTTGGTAAGGGAAACCTAGGTTTAGGGTTTTATAAGTTGAACGGTACTGTAGCAGTTGACTTTTACTGTAGCAGTCGTCTGTTCACTGTAGCAGTCGACTAGTCACTATAGCAATCGACTGGTGCACTGTATCAGTCAACTGGTTATTGTAGCAGTTGACTGGTAAAGATCCGTTGGCAGAATGGTGGATTCTGTGGAGAGTCATTGGTCAATACCAGTCGACTGGTAACAGTAAAATCATCTTGTTGATTTTCCCATGCCCTATATAATGGAGCTTAGGATGGCTGACCTTGGTTGACGAAATATGCTTGGTTAAAGTCTATTAGTAGTCTTTAGATATCAAGTGCGTGTTGTGTTCATCTAAGAGGTCTCAGAAATGTTGTAGCAAGGTTTCTCCACCCACAAGGAGTTAGGCGAGCTAGCCGGAGTTTTCCGGGGAGTCATCCATCGACGGATCGGGATCATCCACCTTACGGACAACTGTGGAGTAGGAGTGTATCTTCGAACCACGTTACATCAACATGTCGTTGAAGTTTGGTTGTTTTTGTTTAGTTTAGCTTTGTTGTTAGTTTTTTTTTGTATTCCACTGTGCACTAACAATATAGGAAGAAGCGAGATAGGTTTGGGGTGCCGGCGTATTCACCCCCTCTAGCCGGCATCAAGGTCTTAATAAGTGTGATCAAAGTGAGGTCGCTCTTCACCGGACTCATCGCCGGAAGGAGCATTGCTAGAGGTGCTTTGGAGGAGGAGATGGAGGAGGAGGGCCCATTGGAATGGGACATGAGGATTCTACCTCCGTATGAGAGCGAGGATTTCCACTATTGGAATAATCGCTTGGAGAATTGGTTCCAA
>JBBPFQ010791166.1:0-12599 GCA_037974815.1 Kaempferia elegans
AAATGTACAGGGGTGTGAGCAAAGGCTAGAGGGTGGATTAAAAAAAAAAAAAGGGCTAAAAGGTAAAAGATTGTTCAAATTTAGGAGGCCCTGTCAGTCAGTCCCCTTGTGCGTGCCTTTGAAGGTAGGTTGCTAAAATATTTATTTCGATTCAGATTTTGTAAAAATTTAAACCGCTGATAATTATAAAATAAATATGGACTATGATTAAATGGTTTTCTATTTTACTGATTTACTATTTTTATATTATTGAAATTATTATTATTATTTAATAATTCCTATCGTACAGCTCCCTCGCTGTGCCAAATAAGTGTAACGTCATGGGCCGTTTGATCTGTGATAAAGCGTGCGGGATCTGGCCCAGCCCGCACAGTTGACGCCGCTTTGCTCAATCTAAACCTAGCGTATTAAAACCCTCCTCCAGACCCCCGCCGGCTCTCTCGCTCCTCGTTTGTTCTCCAAACCCCACCGAAACCCTAACCCAATCGTTCCCTCCTGCTCCGCCGCCATGTCTTCGACGGTGGCCGAGATCCCCTCGCCATCGCCTCTCGATGCCGAGAAGAAGAAGAAGAAAAAGAAGATCAAGGATGACAAGAAAACCGCCGCGGATGATGGCGTCCTTCCTCACCTCCCTTCCGCCGCTGCCACCGCCGAAGGCGTTGACGACAAGGACTTTTTCATCAAGCCCCAATCTTTCACCCCTTCCGTCGACACCTCCTCATGGCCGATCCTCCTTAAGAATTACGACCGACTCAACGTCCGCACCGGCCACTACACGCCGCTCCCAGCTGGGCATTCCCCTCTCAAGAGGCCCCTTCTGGAGTACCTCCGTTACGGCATCCTCAACCTCGACAAGCCCTCCAATCCCTCCTCTCACGAGGTCGTTGCCTGGATCAAGCGCATCCTCCGCTCCGAGAAGACCGGCCATAGCGGTACCCTCGACCCCAAAGTCACCGGAAACCTTATTGTCTGCATCGATCGTGCCACTCGTCTCGTCAAGTCTCAGCAGGGCGCCGGGAAAGAGTACGTCTGCGTCGCCCGACTCCACTCCGATGTTCCCGACGTTGCCAAGGTCGCCCGCGCCCTGGAGACCCTTACTGGTGCGGTCTTCCAGCGCCCCCCTCTCATTTCTGCTGTCAAGCGCGAGCTCCGCATCAGGACTATCTACGAAAGTAAGCTGCTCGAGTATGATCCCGAACGCCACCTCGTCGTCTTCTGGATCTCTTGTCAGGCTGGCACCTACGTCCGTACCCTCTGCGTCCATCTCGGGCTGATTCTTGGCGTCGGAGGGCATATGCAAGAGTTGCGGCGTGTCCGCTCGGGGATCCTCGGCGAGAAGGACAACATGGTGACCATGCACGATGTGATGGACGCCCAGTGGATGTATGATAACTTCAAGGATGAGAGCTACTTGAGGCGGGTGGTGATGCCGTTGGAGGTGGTTCTTACTAGCTACAAGAGGCTGGTCGTCAAGGACTCTGCAGTTAATGCTATTTGCTATGGCGCGAAGCTGATGATTCCGGGGCTTCTGAGATTTGAGAATGATATTGAAGTTGGCGAGGAAATCGTGTTGATGACCACAAAAGGGGAAGCGATCGCTCTGGGAATTGCTGAGATGACTACTGCTGTTATGGCAACATGCGACCATGGATCGGTTGCTAAAATTAAGAGGGTGGTGATGGACAGGGATACTTATCCCAGAAAATGGGGGTTGGGGCCGAGGGCTCTGCAGAAGAAGAAGATGATTGCTGAGGGGCTCCTGGACAAGCACGGGAAGCCCAATGAGAAGACTCCAGCTGAGTGGCAAAGGAACGTGGTGCTGCCAGCTGGTGGGGATTCAATTGTCGCCAGTCTCGCTGCCGCACCGGAGCCTGAGGTGCAGAAGGAAGAAGGAATTATAGAAGCGAAAGAGGCAAAGAAAAATAAGAAGAAACACAAAGACAAGGACAATGAGGGTGATAATGAAACGGAAGGAAGGAAACGCAAGTTGGAGGATACTGTCGAAGAACCAGCTGCGAAGAAGCTGAAGGTTGAGGAGGTAGAAGAGGGTATCGTTGGTGAGGAAGTAAAGAAGCTGAAGAAAGTGAAAGTTGAGGAGGTTGAAGATGGTAAAGTGGAGGGCAATGCTGATGATGAACTGAAGGAGAAGAGTGGAAAAAAGAAAAAGAAGAAGGAAAAGAGCGGTAAAAATATAAGTGAAGTTGATTCTTCAGACGGAGAGAAATCAACTGAGAAGAAAAAAAAGAAAAAAAAGAAGCACTCTGGTGGTGAAGAGGCTGAACTCGCAGCCAGCTTGACTGAGAGCACTGATGCAGAGAAAAGCCAGAAGAAGAAGGAGAAGAAGAAAAAGAACCGTGATGCTGAGTTAATAGAAGGCTGAGTAAGGTTGTTGGTGGTAGTGGCATAGATTTTTGTTTCAAGTTTATGAAACTTTCCCTTTATTCCCTGTTTTCAGGATCATGTACTAGTGAAGGCAACTTTGTTCATCTTATCTTGTTAGATGTCTGAACCATCTATGTTTTGATTTTTAGTCATTTTCAGCTGATTCACATTGGGTTCAATCTACACTAAGTATATGCATTCGTTTCCTATCTCTTGGTAGTGAAAAATCCTACATATCAGTTCTTTATTTTGGTATTCGAGTGTCCTGCAACGAATTGGATTTGTACGGTGCTGGTAGATTTTGCTGTAATATATCGAATAAGCTATGTTGCAGCGGCACCATGAGTCTCTCAAATATTTAGTATTCTCAGCTACAGTTAGGATTTAAGGTTTAGGGCCTTTGGGCTATATATAGATTTTGAATAATATCGATTTCTATATTGCTTGATGTAATCAGATTTTCTATCTATAAGTTCGACTTTTGCCGCCGCATCCTTCAGCTTCTACTACGGATACTGTAATTTTATAGCGACGATTTGTTTACTTTTTGATATAATAATTGGGTTCCATCGAAATGTTTTATCGACCATCAATATGTGGTAAATAAGGAGATTTACTCCCACAGGTATAATTAATATGATAAGTGTATAAAAATTTACCACTTTAAATTTAAATTAAGGGGTTCAACCTTAGAGTGATAGGGTTTAAATCTTTACATCTTGTATAATTCACATTATCATCTACTTACATTCTTAATCATCATGATTCACTCTTCTGTTTTAGTCATGGGGCGTACCAGCAGAGCACTGTGCAAACACTTCACCTTTTACTATTAACATAAATTAGTGGCAAAAAGGTGAAACACTCGCCCCCGTCAATCTGTTTAAGGACCAACACAGATAAAGTAAATCACAGTATATGAGGAGGCAAGTTAATAGGGTGAGTTATACGAAGTGTAAGGATTAATGCCCTTTCAACTTAGAGATTCAAGTCTAAGGGCATTCGTATTTGTTTAACGTTATAACACCCATCACCTCATAAAAAAATATGAGGTTTACATGTCACATACACATCATATTAATATATTCATTCTCTCACATTTGTTTTAACATTAACACTCATTATTTATGGGTCTATATGTCACATACACATTATATTAAAATTTATATTTTTTTATTTTTTTTAATTATGATGGTAAAAAAAGTTTTTTTTTTTTTTTATAAAGTAATGCAATGAATGTGTTTAAAGATTTTAACGCGTTCATTGCGATAACATTATAACTCACCGTATGCATTGGTTTTAATACATGCTGTGCATTATTCGAGTGCTATAACACTTGAATAATGAACCAGTGCAGGTGCTCTGAGACCTCATGTAACAAACAATTATTAGTTATTACCTCAACTATGCCTGTGGAGACTCCATCAACATAAATAAGGTAAGTACAAACAGAGACTCATCCTGAAAATCAATATTTTTATGTTCACTATCCATTCAAGGAAAATCCCTAGAAGTACACCATTTTTGAACTCCAAATGTTTGATCTAACATAGTATTGACGGGCTTAATCACGGTACCTGCTCGGGGCTTGGGGCAAGATAATAATCTCTATTGAATGAGGACAAGTAGGGATAGTTTATCGAAAAATATAATATTTTATTTAATATATTTTGTTATTATTTTTTAAAATGTAGTTTAATTGAATTTATTTTTATTTTTTTAATGAAAAACAAACGCCATGACCTTGCTTTATAATAAACGTATCCATATATATTAGTAAAATTTAGATTAAACTAAAATAATCGTTAGTTTAAAATTTTATTTATTTATTTATTTTAAAAAGTAGTTATTCTGATTTGTTCTGAATTTATTAAACTGACGATTATAAATAAAACACGTTAATTGTTCCATTTGCTTGATTTTAATGGTAAAATTTGATATTTGTTAAAAGGAAATTCGTTCTAAGATGGGACCGCATTAAACTTGTTTCCATTACTTACATCAAAGCCCATGGGCCTATTCAAAGGGGCCGCAATAAAACACTTCGTTTCTGAGCTCCATCTGCTGTGTTTTGGCCAGTGGAGAGCGGTGGCTA
Organism: Kaempferia elegans; assembly: GCA_037974815.1. Lineage (NCBI taxonomy): Eukaryota > Viridiplantae > Streptophyta > Magnoliopsida > Zingiberales > Zingiberaceae > Kaempferia > Kaempferia elegans. The sequence continues at coordinate 4,478 of JBBPFQ010791166.1, forward strand.
CTCGAAACTTGGGAGGACAATCCGAGGGAGGGAGAGAGAGACAGAGAGAGAGAGGGGCAGATTGCGGAGATGGCGAACGAGAGGAGTGATTGCAAGGAGAGCAAGAATGGCGTGAAGAAGGAAGCTGAAGGCCAAAGTAAGGTAAGTAAAGATAAAGGTAAAGGTAAAGGTTTGGAGATTGACACGAAGAAGCAGATTCAGAGGAAGCCCAAGGAAGAGGCGGAGAAGAAGATGAAGAAGAAAAAGGAGCAAGTGGTGGATGAGAAGAAGAAGAAGATGACTAAAAGGAAGATGGGTGACGAATCCTTGGAAATGGAAAAGAAGAAGATGAGGATTACGGTAGGAGCCACTGAAAACCCGGAGAAAAAGGAAAAGAAGGTGAAGAAAGGGGACACGCGGGAGGAGACGGCGAAGAAGGAGAGAAGTAGGAAGAAAATTGAGAACGTTCCCTCCATCGCTGACGATGAAGAAGAGGCCGGTAACGTCTCCTGCAGCTTCCCGATGAGCCGGGTGCGGCGCCTCATGCGCCTCGAGGGAGGCAATGCCAATGTCACCATCTCCGGGATCGCTTCCAACGCCGTATTCCTCGTCAACAAGGCTTCTGTAATTACTCTTCTCCCTCGCCCTAGCCCTATACTCTTTCTTTTCCTCCCTCTCGATCAAAATTTCTCGTTAGGGTTTTCTTTCCAGTGTCAAAGTGCGGTCTTGCAATTACTTTCATTAGGGTATCACTTGGATTTCAATATTCTACTTGTTGTCAAGCTGTATTTTCTCCACTTTCATTTTAGTCAATTTAGAATATGTAACCATTGGATTTCATATTAACTTCGTCAGAAATGTCCTGGAAGAAAGGATGAACCTATTATCATTATGCGAGGGAAAACATTAGGAATGCTATGGACAACATTAACCATACATACCAAACTGAAACTGAAAAACTGAAAATTGTATGTAGACAAGGTGAAAAATCCGAGTAATTGTATGTCGTCAGGATGAAAAATTGACTTCTCCATTGGTGGATAATGTGATAATCTGGTGTCTTCAGTTCTGTGTTTGTTAAGCACACAGAATTGAGCAAATTGACAGAAATCAAACCTGCACAAGTATTAAATAATCATTGTCTCAGGAGGATAAATTTTAATTCTCTTTGTTTTAATGTGGTGCTCATTCATTCTATTTTTCCCTGGGGGCTTGGACTTTTATGTATAGGATCTTATTTTCTTCTAAATGCAGGAGATGTTTCTGGAGAAGTTTGTCGAGGATTCTTATTCAAGAGGGACGAAGAGGCAAAATAAATCTCTCAACTATAATGATCTATGTGAGTGTCTCTTTCCAAGTTCTTATTGAGTAATGCAATTAACTTAAGTAATTTATTTGCTGAGAAGTGCAAGGTCTGCATAATTTTCGTTCTAAACTTTTGATTGGCCGGCTCTCAGCTGTTCCACAAAAAGTCTTTTGTTAATTGGGTTTAAGGGAAAATTTCCACCTAGATTTGATTTAATACTTCCTACGTTACATAAACTACTAGAAAACTTCTGTCAAAAAAAAACTGTGCCATTAGTTTCTCTCTTCATTTAGAACAGCTTTAGTTTTAACTTGAAAGACAAATGATTCAATTGCTGTTTTGTTTCTTATTTTCTTCCCAATATTTCTGCTTCCTTCACTTTTTTATTTTATCTTTTCATCTTTAATCTGTGCCTCCTTTTCTAATATAATTGTGTTTCTCTATTTTAAGAAACACAATGCTTGAGTGAAAAAGGCTTGTATTTATTATGGGGCTTTGGCATTCTTGTTGATTGTTATACCAAGAAACCTAATGCCCATGAAACTTCAAGAAAGCATTGAAGGAAGTTTTATGAATATGTAAAGATATTGAGGTGCTAATTTTTGAAGCTAATGAAACAATTTGGTTTCTAAAGCTAAAATATGGTGCTCCATTTTATTCTGAACTAATTCCAAAGGTTGATCATTCGATTTCTATTGTTTGTTTCTGGGTGGGTGCTGCCATATTATTATGGTTACAATTTGCACCTAATTTCAAGTATCTTAGGAAGTTTAGGTCACTGAAACTTGAAGTTCAGAACCAGTCGCACTCTCCAATCTTGTTGTTCTCATGTCACAGTGATTAAACTAGATATCTTTTGGATTAAAATAAAACAAATTGTAGTAGTTATAAAGGGTTCTTCACTGATATGTTTTCTCTCTCGCTATTAAGTGTATTAAATTAAGGTCCATATTGGTAATTGTTTTGGTGAATCATTGAATTGTGAATCGCATAAAATTCAAATAAAAAATTATAAAATATGAACAAAATTTTTATTCTATTCATAATAGTTTTGATAAGCTTTGAGGTGCCGAGAGGTGCCGCTCAAAATCCTTGAAACATTTGTTTCCAATCTTGCATTGACGCTAAAACTCTTTGGCAATCTGACATTGACATTGAAACTCGTTGACACGAGGTGAAATCAGGCATGGGAGAGTGGCAAGATGCAAAATGGTGCTTTGACATTGAAGAAGTGAAAAATGGAGAGAGAGCAAGATCAAGAGTGGAAATATGATTACCTGTTGAAGAAAGGAGAAACGAGCGAAACCCGATGACTGCTATGGTGTTGCCGGAGAGAGGAGAGATTGTGTGGGAGGTGGTTGCTTTAGTGTTGCGAGAGAGAGGATGCACAAGAGAGGTGGGTCGGGTACTTGGGTGGGTTGGTGGGAGAGAGGAATGTGAGAAAGAACGGAGAGAAAATAAATTAGAATCTCATACCAAATTTCTCATGATTAATCCCGGTTTGAATAAAAAAGAATTTGGTTTGATCTTAAAAGGATCAAATTACATCTGAATTGAACCTAATTTAACCTCACTTGACCCAAAATGACAAACCCTACCCAAAGAACACAACCATACTCCAATTTTGTTTCCTAAAGCATACTAATCTGTTGGTTATAGGATTAAATAGCAACAAGAACTTTAATCCAAAGCAAAATAGAATATTTAATGAAAGTTTGTCTAAATTCAAGTAATAGTTCTTGTATTGAAGAATTTAATATTTGAATCATATCATATGGTACGGTACTGATCATTTATTTGACTCTAGCAACTTCTCTCGCTATTGTTACCAACTTTGTTTTTCTTGGCTATTTATTGTCTCCCTTCAAAAGGATAACCATAAATTGTTTGTTTAGCCATATCTATTCATTGTAGACTTAGATGCATTTGACCAACTGACTTGTAAAATGTTTTGAGAAGCAGTGAAAACCCAATTTTACTGCAATCACTATGGAGAAATTGGTTGCATTTTATTCTAGTTTCAGTTTCAGAAGATACTAGGGAATCATGGTTTTGATATTTTACTACTAAATGTAAGTGTGATTCAAGGTTCTAGTAGTGAATGACAATAACATTATCTTATAATTTTTGCTTTTGGTAATATCCCTAATTATTGTTGTACAAATAAATTGGATTTTAGCTGGAATAACTGAATAAGGGTGTCTCATGGTGTAGCTGCCATTTTGTTTGGTAATATAATCTTACAAAAAAGACTTGATAACTGAAATAATTGTACATGCGTGGATAACTGGAACTGGAAACAATTTGTTGAGATCAGGAGGATTAGGGAAAATCCACTAATTATGCTGATCTGAAGAAGAACGTGCATGATCATATAGTTATTGCCAATAGGAGTGAATAAATTCTAGGTCAGATCAAGAGGTTGCTCTAAGTCTGGGTTAGATGAACTCACAAAACATAAACCTCATTATTGTATGTATTTGAATATGCAATTATGCTAATTTGTTGAGAGTTTAATCAGATTGATCTTGAAACTTGTGTTGTGGAGAAACCAATGGTCTTGTTAAAAAGAAGATAATCAAGGGAACAATTAAGGTGGATGAAGATTAAATTTCTAGAAGATTTTTATATATCATAAACTTATTTTCAATGTGAAGGAGATCTTGCTGTTGCTATGATTGACAAGATAATGCGTGTACTTGAAATGGAGAGTGCTTCTAAGTCTTATGCAATTGCTGTGTAATTGTTTTGCATCCCTTAGGCTAAAAAGAAAAAATTGAAAGACTTTGGTACAATTGGCTAATATTTCATGGATTAATGTTGTGCTGTCACAAAATGAAACATACAAAAAAATAATGTAGCAGAGATGTAAATGCTAAGATAAATGTGTGAAGGTACTTGGACAATGAAAATTGAAAAAAATACTATTATTCAACAGCAATTAGGTGTAGCATCAATAAATAATTGAGAGAAATAACGAGGGTTGCTGAGCCCAAATTCATTCTAAGTAAGATAAGCATCCTAGATTACAGCTTGATTTATCCTCCATAAATCATAATAGACGCACGCATGCCCACACTAATTACAGTATTATCTAAACTTGAGCTGAACATAATATGCTTTTTTACTAGCTTAGCATGCTTTAATTTGCTTCCAGAGCCCAAATCATTGCTATTTTTTTGTCACTATAGCACCTTGTCCTTTGCATCTTTTTGCAAGATATGATTTAACTCTTATTTTTTTCCCTATAATCCTTTCTAACATGGCCGATGTGGATTTGGCTGCAGGTTGTCCTCTGAATTATGCATCTTTAACTGGTGCTTTGTTTATGTTAGAGTTATCAGTTAATGGATGCTATAATATATACTTTCCAATTCACACAACATATTATGCTATACCTCAGCCCAGGGGAGCTGGAATAACTTAGCCAAAAAAAATTTATATGTTAGTCATATCTGATAGAATTGGTTGGTGTTTGAATTGCTTAAGATTTCTAACATTGAGGGAATCAAAACTTTCATCTTAGTTATAACATAAGAGGAGAAGATTGCATCGTAAAGACTTTTAAATTTCATGAGATAAGTTATAATCAGATTGACAGTGAGTGATGAACATCACTGCTGAAGCAATTATCCATTGGATCAGCTTGCCTCTCATACCAATAGTTACAATCAGCATCTGTGTGCCAATTTGAGTGGAAATTGTGTCATTTATTGATAGTGATCCAAGATAGATGGCAAGAGCAAGTCTCCAGTTATTTAATTTGGATAGCAGATCCTTATAGAAGAAAAATAATTTTCATAGAATTAAAGTAAAATACAAGCAGATAAACCGTTTCTTCTAAATATTTCATATTTATTTGTTCTTTGTCCTGTACTTTCTTCATATTACTATCGAGCGATCAGCTCTGCCTGCAGTTTCTGTATATTTTCACATTTTGAGCCTTGAAAATCATATCAATCTATTTCCTGATTCATGTGGCCAAGTACATTTTCCTCTGTTGTCATGATAAATATATTTTGTAACTCCCAACATGTTATATTATCATGACTTGACTATTGTTTCAGCATCTACTGTTCACGGTCGAAAGGGATACGAGTTCTTGTTAGGTATTTTTTTCCCCTGCAATTTGAAGCTCGCAAATGATCATATAAATCTTATTGCAAATTGATAGAGTCCACATTTTTGTTTAGATTTTGTCCCAGAGAAGATAAGAGCTGAGGATGCTCTGAAGGCAATGGCATCAGTTGAAATGTTATGTTGGCAGAGAGGTTCAGAAACATGGGATAAAGGGAAGAATTTCCATCATGGTTTGCAGGTGACTGATAGTTTAGGACTGATTAATAGGTTCCATATTTTAAGACTCTGTCGTTTGTGGGTAACCTTCGATGCTATTTGTACTATTTGTATTAGTATTATTTAGAAGGAAAAGGGATACTACTTGTGAAGTTTGACCTTTTTTGGAAATGAGATACTATTTGTATTTTTATTCATGTTTCCGCTGATTTGGCCTTTTTTGGAAGGGCAAACATCCCACTCTGCTCTATGAAGGTGATTTTGCAAGAAAATGATGCTGAAAATATATGTTTTGGATATCCAAAATCGGCAATTCTTGGAGAAGATGAAAGTCTTTTAAAAGATGGATGATGATATCTTTTTCTTGAGATCGTCTCTTAAAATTTTCATTTCAAATTTAACACTCCTAGTCAATTATATAATTGACTTCAGTCACCATCAGGAATGATCAATAAGATCTTATTAAAATTATTATGAAAATTTAAAAATAAAAGCGTAAATAAGTTATTTTTCAATTTCTTTTTTAAAAATGTATTCAATTTAATACATTTTATTTTTTTTTATTTCCGACGGATTACCGACGGAATATTTTCCGTCGGTAAATTCTATCAAAAATTTGACCGGAGATATTTTATTTTATTTTGTAAAATTTTATCATTACCGACGGAACTGGTTATTCAGTCGGTAATTACCGACGGGAGAAAAGTTTCCGTCGGTAATTACCGACGGAATAACCAGGTTCCGTCGGTAATGATCGTGTTCCCATACATTATTTCCGGTGGCTCCACCGACGGAAAGTATAATACGTCGGTAAATTTACCGACGGAAATTACAATCCGTCGGAATAATTACCGGCGGAATTTATGATTCCGTCGGAATAATTTTTCCCGACGCATAATTTGACGACAGAAGGTTTTCTGTCGGTATTCCGTCGGTAACGTCATTTACCGACGGAATACCGACGGAAATTTCCGTAGGTAATCCTGATTTTTCCACTAGTGTATCATGTATTGGTAGGATTTGAGTTAGATGTGATCTCATGGACTTGAAGACATATAGATTCGGTGTCCATTATAAGGTGGGTACTTCTGTCTTTTGTTTCTATATAGATTGTTGATCTTGGTGCATAGTAGTTTTACCTGATAAGTAGGATGATTTTATCTTAAATCTTTGCTTGTTATCCCGCTTGATACTTGCTGTTTGATCTTTTGAGAAAGTCTATTTCACGTCTATACAGTCTCATCTTTGAATATCTTTACTATATAGAGTATACATAGGTATGGATTACACCAGAGAAGATACCATATTGTATGTGATGGTGTATGTTGTTTAGTGGAAAATTAGTGGGACCCATTCATACCATTGGCTTATGTGTTAAGTGGTTTGATGAGTATAGTATGTACTAGTATTGATTGGGTCGTCATGTTGACCTTAACTATAGATACACATTGATTGGGTTGTTGTGATGATCTCGTACTATATATACACATTGATTGGGTTGTTGTGATGATCTCGTACTATATGTACACATTGATTGGGTTGTCATGTTGACCTTGTACTATATGTACACATCGATTGGGTTGTCGTGTTGACCTTGTACTGTATGTACACAGATTTGATTGGGTTAATATGTTGACTTTGTACCGTTTGTACATATCGATTGGGTTGTCGTGTTGATCTTGTATTGTATGTACATTTATCGATTTGGTTGTCGTGTTGACCTTGTACTGTATGTACACATATCGATTGGATTGTCATGTTGAACTTGTACTGTATGTAAACATATCGATTAAACCTAGTACTACATGTTATTGTTGTTGATGCTAGAAGCACCAAGATTAAACCTGGTTTTAATTATGGCAAAGGGTTCAAAGTTAAGCATATATTGTTGGTGCCGGAAGCACCTAGATTGAACCTGGTTTTGATTATGGCAAAGAGTTCAAAGTTAAGGTTATCTTGTGGACTAATTTAGTGTATTAAATGTGCAGGAAAGTCCTAGGTAAATTAGGCATGAAGTCTTGACCTGCAGGGTTGAGATTGAAGTCATGGTCCAGGTGATCGAGCAACGAAGTCTTGGTTGGGAGGGATCGTGTAGAAGTCTTTGTCGAGCGAGTATTGCGGATAGGAGTCGAGACGGGTCGCTGTTCGGATGTCGTCGAGTTCCGGGTCTTCGAAAGCCGAGTAAAAGTCCAACTGGATATGCCGGTTGGCAAAAGATAATTTCTCCTGAGAGGAGTAGGTGAGGACGTGTTCCCCATAGAGGGAACAGTATGCGTCGGTCCGATCTAGGGTTTCGGTCAAAACCTGAAAGTCAGGACCAAGACAGCTCTTGCTGTAATCATTTTTCTGCATTATTTTTTTCTTGTGCTAAAATGAATTGTAGGAAATAAAGAAAAAGAAAAAGGAAAGGGGGAGCACTGTTCGGCCTACCGCAGAAAGGCGTGAGGGCGCCCTCAGGTGCTCGAAGGTGCCCCCGAGCGGATGAGTTCGACGGATAGAGCCTTTTCCCTGTGCTGCCACGTAGCCCTTGAAGGCGCCCTC
>JBBPFQ010791275.1:0-24209 GCA_037974815.1 Kaempferia elegans
TGTATAAGAATTTGTGTAATACTAAAAATAAAATAAAAACGGTATAAAATGATAATTAGGTGAAGAAAGAAAGAAAAAATAATAAAATTTAGAGAGAAATAATAATATAATATTAAATATGCTTTTGATTTAAAAGTATTTTTACAACAATCAAATATAACCAATAAATATTTTTAATTCATAACTAAACTTAATTTTGATTAGTAAATTTAATTTTTATCAATAAAAAATTAAAAATTATGAATTAAATTTTAATGAAAAATTAAAAAAATAATAAAAACCAAATCTAATTATAACAATAAAAAAATAAAATTAATAATCAAATCTAACACTGGTAAACAAATAAAAAAGAATCAAATTTAACTTTAATATATAAAAAATTAAAAAGTATTGTTTAATTCTAAAAAATTTAAAACTATTGCTAAAATATAATTCAGTAAAAATTAAAATTATCAATAATAAATTTTGACTAAAATTTAGTTTAGTCATAATTTTAAATATTTAATATCTAAACTATATATATATACACACACACCTTCTGCTGCGGACTAGTTTGTAGTCCGTGACAATGAATCCATATACTTGGATGGATTCAGGTGCCTAGATTATTTCAGTAGTTATTTTTTGTTTATTTTTTTTTTAGTTTAAAGTTAAGCCAATTAGATTTTATCTCGAGGATTTAGGGGTTGAGTTATAGTGTTTAAGTTTTAAAAAAAATATATACTCATGTGGTATATATTTAGGCAGACCAGATCTCCTAGTCCGAAATCCCTGGTCCCCTCCTGATCCTAAATCCGAGGATCGTTGGATCATATCAGGGATTCATGTATTGGTCCCTCCTGATCTCCAGGGTTAAACTAATTATATTTTATCTTTAAAGTTTAGAGATTGGGTTATAGTGTTCAAGTTAAAAAAAATTTAAGTGCTCACGAGATCTAGTATATGTATTTAGGGTATAAGATGTACGGAAATGTTGATTTTAAAAACATTAAAAAAAATAAATTGATATAAAAAATAATAATAAAAGAATTGATATATATATATATATATAAATTGGTGGACTCTACTATACTCGAGTCTCTAGGCATAGGTCTTAACGACATATGCTTGATCTGAGTGTGGGTTGGAGGAGGGGGGTTATCCTTGATAACCTTGGTTATCATATAAAATCTTGATTGGTTTAGTTAATCAATAATTCCCGAGTAATGAACTAATGATCTATGTGTTGGTACAATTATCCCTGATCAAATTGAAAAATATACAATCCATCATTCTTTACGAAATAAACTGTAGAAAACTTGCAGATTTTTTCTCAGATTTAAAGTTTTTAAATCTGTCCAGCTACGTAAATTAGGACTGCAATTGATTTGCAACTAAGAGAGCGGCCGACGTGGCAGCAGAGGGTGAGTTGAAGGTGGGCTCCCCACTCGCCCGGGATAAAATTCCTTTGATTTTGGCTTAAATACCACTTGAAATTCCTTCTTATCTGTGACAGGTGAGGCACATAAGAACTGTATCAGACTCAATGCTCGTCGGAAGAACGGCGAGGGCTTCAAGCTCACCCTACAGCTTCTCGACTGCTAACACCAAAGAAAAAGGTGAAAATAATTAGGACTGCAATTGATTTGCAAGACAAACATTGCAGAACTTGCTCACAAACTCAATATCATTCTATTTCAATCTCAATTCCTGTACACCCACTCGAATAACAGATAATGGAAAAATATACATCTCCAAAGTTGTTGGCTTCAGTTTAAGAATATAGATACAATCGTCAGCTCTTTAACTATAGTAGCTAAGGAACAAGATCCCAATGAAATCTAAGAAAACTATTGAATTATATAAATATCATGTGTAGATTGCTTGTCAAAGGATTGTTTTCTGCAAGACTCGACCTCGTAATCACGAAAATTGCTCGACCTAAAATAGAGTGCTGCTATTCCTTACTGCTCAATTGCTTGGCAATGATTGGACGGACATCATCAACATCAACCAATGTCTCGAGGAAGAGAAGTAATTGGACTAGAGCTTCATCGAATGGATCACCAAACCAACTCTTGATTGGTATCCCATTATTGACTTGCAGACGAAACACCTGAAAAATACAAAAGGAAACTGATTAGTGGATTTATAGTAGCAACATTGGTTTATCTTTGAGATAACAAGGCAAGAAAAAATTGTAATTAATGTATAATTTGGTGCATAAATTCTTGCAACGCAGTTGAGAATGCAATTGTTGTGACGTCCGTAACTTAGTTATCTTTTGCAAAATAACATGCTTCAGAACTGATAGAAATCCTAAATATATAGATGAGATTCAATACCTGTGGAGTATTGTCAACTATGGCAACTTTGGCTAGGTCAATTCCCAAAATGGTTAGATCCTTTGTATAATTGCCGTCAGAGAAGACACATGATTCACGGTAAACACGCTTTGATATTATGTTCCTGTCTGGATCCAGTATGTCCAGTAGCTTTTCAGCATATATACTTTGGCTGGCAGTGAATATGATGATTTTGAACATTTGCGCCACCCTTTCAAGAAACAATTGAAGGAATGGTCTTCGTCTTACATATACTGTATGATGTTTCATGTCAAAGAAAATTGGAAAGGTGAAATCTGCATCGTCACAGTGTTCCATGGTAGAATGAACCAAGGTTTCTGCATAGACAAAAAGAACCAAAGTTTAGAAACTTTCACGGTTGATATTATGTTCTCTATAACAGTGTTTGAGGAGGATTCACCTTCTAACTGTTTCACTTAAAATTAATCTAACTGTTTCACTTAAAATTAAGAATAGTAAAGAAAATAGACCACATACGCAGATATGACACCTGAAGAATTCTAGATTAAGGAAACAAGAAAAAAGTAATGAAGGGTTCTTACCATCCAGATCAAGCACAAGAGTTACTTGCCTCTTGTTTTGTGCTTCGGATGGTAATAAAATGGATGAAACAGCCTCTGGTAAACATGTTAAAGTTTTCAAAGGTAACTGTTGATTGCAGTAATCTATTTCTTCTAGATTGCCAAAGTCACAAGTAAGTTCATTTTCAGGATGAGTTGCTAAATACAAGCATGCTTCATCAAAGTTCATGTTCTCTTGAACTGATTCCGCTTCAAGAATACTACCAGTTTCAAATGCTCTATAAGGGGAGGGCACTATCATGCATCCACCCACCATGTCAATCATTATGTCAGAATTCATAAATTCATAAATGGGGAAAGTGGAATTTAAGACATCCACAACTTCAATGCTACTGTCAAAGGGTAAGGTATAAAGGCTATCAGAATCATAGAAATTTGATAAAATGCAGCTATGATATTCATCAGTGACAAAGATTCCATCTTCACTTTCATCTGCAACAAGATGAGGCAATCTGGAGTATTCATATTTGTCTGCAAAACACAGAAAATATGGCTCAGTAACATTTTCTTTCATCATTTTAACAGATTATTGTCACCTATGAAAGAAAAAGACAGACGTGAACATAATGAATCAAATAAGAATTGAGAAAAGTGATATCACTTCTCAGTTCTTGCATTCCATCGACAATATGTCAATGAAGTTCCCAGGGGTTTTCAATCAACCTCATTTACATTACCCAATATCTTTCACCAACTGTAATTCCATTTGTTTTTTTTACTTTTTACATTTGTAAAATCGAATACAATATAAATATAATGAAAGTTCTACATCATTTTTGTTGATCGCATGATAATCATGTTACAAGGTTTTCACAAAGGACGTTCATCTGTGCTTCCATGGCATATAGCATTTCATGGCATGAAAACCAATTCTATTGTGATTCTTCTTCAAGCTCAGCAATCATGTAAATGGCGTGCGCCAAATACTCTAACAGGAATGTGAAGGTAACCATGAAAACAATCTTACACATACGGATATTTTCATAAACTGACGATGTTATTGTCATGTAAATGGATGTTATTGTTATGTAAATGAATAGATTGGAGTCATGAGATGTCACCAAAAGGATAATGTGTCTGTTTAATGGAGTTAACAGATAGGCATGTAAAATTATGACATTAAACAACTCAATACCTTGACCACTGTGATTTAGTGACTTCATCTGGGATAGACCATCCTCAAGGTTTGGTGAGATTGCTTCTACATCAGGTAGACTAGAATCCTGCAATTATAAATTATTACAAAAAAATCCTAACAGAAAAACTTACAAAGTATTCAAATATTTAGAAACAATGGTAGAGAGATGCCTTGAGTAACCATGAAATGAGTTACATTAACTATTATTGAAGTTCATATCAAAAACACACATATTCGCAGAGAAATGCCATGAAAAAACATGGTTTTGGAATCTCTCAGAGAGAACAGCAATAAGCAAGAACATTGCACGCACGGCAAGCTACACAAGCTAGGAGGGCCATATCATATAAACCAATTTAACAGGACAGGCATGACATTAGAAGCAATGTTGTAATGGAGACACGGCAACCTCCTCTTATAATTATGTGGCAACCTCTTAGACATGCTTAAGTATAATTATAGAAAGCAGTGACTGTGAATTTGGAAGGACACCACATATTGGTCATATATGGCATATCTAGCATGCATATATGTAATTAAAAAAATGCTCATTTGAACTAGTTTACACCAATCTAAATTGACTTAAAACCCTAAGGTACCTTCTATTTTAGCTTGTAACTTACAAGCATAACCTCAAACATTTATTGCAAGTGATACATACTTTATATATATGTGCTACTTATATATATGAATTTGTTTTACATTGTTTTTTTTAATATTGACCACACATATGGCCTTGCATACGACATATGGGTTAGATCAAGTGCATACTGCCTTAATATTAAGAAAATTTGTCTTTAAATGTCAAAGAAACATAATCTTGGTCGTTTGCCACTTTGGATAAGATTGTGTTTTTCCTTGGAAGCTTACATATTCATTAGTTAGATATCAATGTGGGTAAAATTATTGCAAACTCGAGTGATTTTCTAAAGCAGATCCTTTGTTTGAAGCTCATATCACCAACTCATCAAGAATATTAGCCTAGATGAATACAATATAATGTATAATGTGATTAAATGCCAAATTATGCCCAATCAATTGATCTTCCCAACAAACTGACTGCATAATACTTTTAAAATAAGCATGCCATATGAATGGACACTCAAATGATAGATAACTCAATAATATTGTAAGATAAAACACATTAAAAGATAACTAGTGTACCTGTTTTGTCATTGATCCAGGATCAGACAAAAACGAGGGCTTCAGTGATTGAATAGAGGTTCCATTAAGTTCAGCCACTGTTGACTTGCATATAGATACTTCAACATTGGTAGAAGCTGCAGTTTCAGACTTAGAATGCAACTTTGCACAAGCTTAGCCATAAATATAGGCAAGATAGGCCCGCAAAATAAAGAAAAGAACTTTCTATACTACAAAAGTAGAAATATTTGCCAATTCAGAACTTGAAGGCTTAAATCTTATTTTCACCACAAAGATTCCCATTTATAACCCCTATCCATTCCTTCATGAAGTGGCTAGAAATGAGAATTGCATATTTGAAGACACTAAAGTGAATAACTATCTTGGCGCTATTCTCTTGCACAAGTATGGCAAGAGCAAGCAGATTTATGTAAGTGTGCACGCAAAAAACAATGCTTGAAATAAAAAATATATATGATACCGAAACTTAAAAGAATGCATATATACCTTTGCTATAAGTGTTATTTGAGAAAGGTAAATTAGAGAATACTACTATATGCACTGATGCTTGATTATTTAAATATTAATTCCTTAATATATATACCTTTACCTTCAAATCAGTGTTATTTGAGTAAAGGAAATTAGAGAATACTGCTACGCACTAGTACTGGTGCTTGATTATTTAAATATCAATCCCTTAAAATTCAAAGAGCTGATCCACACTTCTGAATCACTTGATCCCCTCTCTTATAAACAGACATAATTAAACAAAACAAAAACTTCAGTATAACTTGTTTGCTTTCTTTTTCAAAAGTCCATTACAAATGTGGCTCACCGTCATGATGGGTTTGGGAAAAAGTATCCAGTTGTGCTCCTTGTTGAAGCGCCTTGAATTGATTTTCTGAACTTTTTGATATTTTAACAGATTTACGACTTGTGTGAAGATCATACAACCTTTCAGTATTTGATTTGCTTTTTATTCTAAAGGCGGGCATTTGAGCTACACATATAATTTAACTTGAGAAAAATGAACTGCAAAAAAGGACAAGAAACACATCTTTAGGATGGATTACATAAGCCAAAAACCTAAAGCACAGTAGTAAAAATATAATTAAAAATGGAAAGGGAATTAGCATTATGGGGACAGAAATACAGTTATAATTGGTTAGAAACACAAGCCGAAAAACTGGATATAAACTTAAAAAAGAGATGACTGAAGTAAAAACATTGCAAGATTACATGTTTAACACTGATCAGTTTTATAAGATAAACATAAGATACAACTCATTCTTAAACTATAAGTCTCAAACGCGCGAGTAGCTTTATACCAAAACATGGTTGAACATTGAAAGCATGTACTATGGTATAAGAGGCCCTTAAACCATTAAAATGATCGATGATAACAAATTAAGGTAAATACAAATTGCTCGATCATAAAGTGCTGATTAATTATCCTAACAGTCATATACAGCAAGAAAAAAGAGACATAAAGTATAATCATCTACTGATGATGTTGCCAGAAGGTTGTCAGTTGTCACAAAAAGAAAAAAAAAAAGAAAAAACAACAATAACAATAATGATCTCCATCTCGATGCGTTGATGCTTATATAAATAGTTCAAATTAGTAATAGAACCACCACAATGCAACGACGAGAGGGTACTGAATTACTTCTGAAAGGATAAATTAAAAGCAGATATAAGACAATCTACGCCAGCACTAGTTGCAACTTACCTCAGCAGACAAAATAATAGGTTCTACGGTTGTCAATATTCACAAGTGGAACTTCAGCTAAATCTACAATTACCTGATGGAAAGAATCAGTAACAAGAGACAGTCAAGTGAAACTGGAAACGGATTAAAACACTAAGAGACATACTCAGCACAAAAATTAACATAATTATAGAAAATTAATAAACAAGAGTTATCGTATAATAAATTAAGAAAAACCTACGGAGATCACTGTTGCGTCTGTTAATCTCGTTTGTCTCAATATAAACAGTAAAATTCTTCGATTGTCTATTTGACTTGCAGTAGTACGAGAACAGTAATAGTTGTGACTGTACCGACGACGACGGTAGTTTAGAACAAGGACGGAAGCCCATGCCAAAAGTGGCTATAACTAATAAGCGTTTCTAAGAAAACCTAAATACTAACCATTATGCACTTTTCATTATAGAATTAAGCATGAAAATTAGCGTCTAAAGATTAAAATCTCTAAAAGCAAACGCAGGATTCTTTGAAACCAAATTTGCTACTAAAGTAAACAGGGCGACGATCAGACAAAAGAACCAGAATAAGTCTCCACCGGGCCAAAACAAAAGCCTCAAAAATAGAAGGGCTCGACACGAAACAATTAGATATTTTAGGGGGAAACCATAAAGGAGCAAATTTTCTCATCCTGCTGGAAATTGAAGGAAACAAAGAAGAAAGACCAAGATTTTTCAGCTAAGGAGAGTAAATCCCATCCACAAAATATTCAAAGATCCTCAATCCAGTACCAGAAGGAAGACGCGGAGAGGCAAATCCACACGCAACCAAACGTCAAGAACAACCGACAGCGAAAAGGCGCAGAAAAGAAGCATCATCTTTAGGTCTGCTAGCGCGAAATAAAAGAGATCGAGATCGAGAACGAGAGTTCATACCTAACTAGGCAGCAGCTTCCTTACGCAAAAATTGTAGCTCCCTTGCGCTCTCTTCCTCGCCCTCCCTCCTCGATCTCGGATCAGAGAGGAATTTGCCTGAGAGGAAGAGGAGGAGGAGGAGGTGAGCGAGGGAGAGGCGAGGGATAAAAGAGAAGAAAAAGGGAGGATTCGAGATCCAACAAGCATCTCCCTCGTTATATAAAGAGACCTTCCGTCGGCGACTAGAGAGAAGACGACGACCAGTAGACAGATCACAAACGAACGGCCGTGATGCGACCTTCCCCGCTCACTTCCCACCTGTAGGCGCGTGACGCGTGGAAGTCTACGATCCGAGTCAGCACCAACCCCCTCAGCCCGTGCAACTGCTCACCCCGCTATCCTTCGTCTCCAGACGATGACGCGTCTATTGCGAACTCAAAAAACTAAAAGGGCGCATTTGAAAATTTCAAAAAAAAAATTCAAGAAAACAAATACGCCCTTTAGAAAAAAAATTAAAATTCGTGTTTTGAAAATTCTGTAATTTTAAGTGCGCCTGATTTTAAAAAACTAAACCCATTTCATAACCATGTCACATTTCCATCGATCACAACTCCTCACGGGTTGTCTCCATCGTTTAGATTTCCATCGATCGTAAGTTTCACATTTCATTATCAATTATATTCTTGATCATCTCCGTCGGCACAAGCCCTTCAGTGCGGATGGCATCTTTACTTGGATCAGGGCTGATAAAGTACAAAGTTGGAAGCCCTCGAACCTGTAGTCAAACCAACTTTCACGTCACGACACTTCGAAGAGATCAAAATTTCTACAAACGCTCCTCCATAGCACAACGATATTTACCTGCATGTCCCCGGCAAATTCATATTCCTCATCAGTGTCCACCTTCACAAAAAGCACGTTGTTTCCGTATTCCACGGCCAGCTGCAAAAATACAGAAGGAAAAAAAATGGACTTTAAATGATGAAGAGTATCTTCGTGATGGAGTTACACATATAGTTGTTATCTTTTGGAAGTTGTAGTTTCCTTTCAACCGAACAACTACTCAGCGGTGGTATTGCATTCAGGGAGAGAACAAAGTGAAGTATTGTGTAGTTCTAGTCCAACCTACCGAGGCAAACAAGCAAGATTGTAAACAATCTAAATAGGTAACTTGTGGACGCTGAAAAAAGTTGAGATTTGTGTGCATTTGTGCTGCTTTTATACAACCCACTCATAGCAAGTTTAGAAACTCATTAATCTAATCATAACTCTCAAATCCTCCTAGTCAATTGAGAAAAGAAATATGGTACTTGCAGGCCAATAATCAATGGATTTTGGTATCAGCTATTTCTTCCGGGTAGATGTTGCAGTGAGTGTTCACTGCCCAGGGGTAGCTTTTGACAGCCTCTTCTTCACACAAGGTTTTTCATCCTTTTCTCCTGCTTAAGATGGGAGGGGAAGTAGCAGCAAATGCTTTCATCTTAGCACCCAGACTCAATCTCAGGTAAGGCAAAAACAGCAAATGCACTAGTTAATAAAGAGAGACTGTTACGATATTTCAACTCAGGACAGCATCAAAGATTCAAAGGCTGCTAAAAAGTTCACAGATTCTAACAAGTTACACTAAATCTTTTGCATAATTAGTAAGATGTTTAGTTTCAGCTGAAGGGAAAAGTTCATGGCCCTGTTTTCTGACTTGAACCGGTAGGGAGTTGAAGAACTCGTACGATAGGTTTCGGTGTAGAAGGCTATTGAGCTTTCAAAAAGAGGAGCCTAGTGCACGGAGCTCTCACCAATATGGGTTCCGAAGAAAAATCCGGGTTTAGGGTGACTGAGTGAGTGGTCGGAGCATCCGGATCACTCACTCGCGCGCTTAAATCACTTCCAGACAGCCCAACCACTCAATCACCGCGCACAAGGTGTCGCCCAAGATAACAAAGCCGCGCACATGTGTGTATATTATAAATAGGAATGTTGGAAGGGACTATTGATGTAGCTTAACTCGAACATTTGGCATGCGCCACAAACAGCAACGGAACTCTCTCATCAAATTCCATAACTACATGAACTAGGGCATATTGGATTCCTACTTTTCTTTCTCAATGAATTAATAGGGCAACCAAACAGGTTAACAGATCGAGAAAGGGGGAAGCGGTTGTAGGATTACCATTTCAAGCTCCTGGGCCATCAGAATGCAAGGCCCGCACCAGGTGGCGTAGAAGTCGACGACGAGGGGGACGCTCCTCTCGCCTTTCACCAGATCCTTCACTTCCTTGGACGAGACCTTCTTCTGCACAACCACCGAGCAAGGCAGGAGCTAAGTGAAAAACGAGGGAAAAGAAACAATATACAGATAGCAAGAGAAGACTCGGAGTGAGAACCATACCACGAGGTAGTCTTCTCTGATGTATCTGCCATTGGGGAACTTGGTCACCATACTTATGGTACCGCGCCGCCGCTTGGTAGTCGAAGTGAAGGGTTTGGAGGTGATAGTGGAGTTTCCGAAGCCAGAAGAGGAGCCCAAGAGGGTCGGTACGGAACCAGTACGACAAGAGAAGATCGCCGGCGGCGATGAGAGAAAGGTAGTTGCCGCCATCATCGTGGGTTGGTCGACCGCCGGAGGAGGGCGAAGGTACAGCACGCGGTTGCTTCTGTGGTCTATCCATGCGCTTCGCCAAGTTGTTGTTTTATTGGGCCAGTCACTAAATGGGCTAGCAAGAAGATCGGCCCAAATGATTTTCATTTTCGTTTCACTCCTAAGTCCTAAACATCAACTCTATTTTTTAAAATAAAAAATAAAAAATTATTTATTTAAACATATGATCAAGTTAACAACAATGCTAACGATTAAAGTTATAACGATAAAAAATTAAGAGTATTTTGATGATTTTAAAGTTCTAGTAGCAAAGAACATCAAACACAACTTTAAGAACAAAACAAACGAACTCTTTAACTATATAGAAGTCTTTTTATTGGTGCTAAAACAATCACTATTACAGTAAAAACGTATCAAAGAAGCAGTAATAATTCATCCAGTAAACACAAATCTGATAAACTCACTAGATCAATGAGTTTCACCTTGTATAATATGTCACTCCAGTATATCCAAAGGGAAGATCGAGAAGACAGACCATTATATTTCAAGATGAACAACAGCCGGCTTTCTTGACAGCTGATACATCGTCGCTAATGTTTATTGTTTGCCCCTTGGGTAAGTTTGCTTGATCATCACTTGCTTCTAGTGCCTTCCTGCTTGTTATATGGTATATCTGAGTGAGCACTTCTGTGAAGGCAGTATCGACATTCATTGACTCGAGCGCGGAAGTCTCCATGAAGAAAGTGTTTTCGTTCTCAGCGAAAGTCTTTGCCTCATCAGTTGGAACTGCCCTAAGATGGCGCAAGTCCGCTTTGTTGCCCACAAGCATAATCACAATGTTGGAATCAGTGTGATCCCTGAGCTCTTTCAACCATCGTGTCACATTCTCAAATGTTATGTGCCGGGTAACATCATACACCAAAAGTGCACCAATTGCTCCTCGATAGTATGCACTTGTGATCGCTCGATACCTATTATAGGTAGGAAAAGAGATAATGTTAAATCAAAGGAGTATGAAGTTCTTTTACCGTGAAAAGAAACACAGTCCAACCCAGAAGTGGTTCTCTATCTAAACCATAAAATGTTGGCTGTTAATATGGAAAATAGAACAGTGTATTAGGGTAGAAAAACTGGATATATAAATATAATATTACATTTAAAAAGTGAAAAAAAAAAAAACTACTGCTATAGTTCCTGATTTGTAGTCATTGTTAATAATGGACACCTATAACCATAAACATAGCAGAGATGACCTCGATTGTATATAGGATTAATATTTGAGTGGTATTAATGAACAAGATGACATTAGTGAACTCATCATACCAAAGAAAACTCTAGCATAATTATAAGTGATTTATTTGAATATTAACTACTAAGGTAGGCATACTTTAAGGTGATCCTTGACATGTCAATACTTTAAGGTGATCTTTTTACACTTAAATTAAGGATGGACAGAGGACCAATCAATTAATTTGTTTTTAATTTCCTTTTAACCATGCAAAGATATCACCTGTTAGGACCAATCAATAAATATGCTTTTAAATTCCTTTTAATTGCACGAGAGTATCAACTATTTTCTTCTAAATCTTATTATCTCTCTAATCATATTGTCTTCTTCACCCATCTCTCTCTCTCTCCGTTCTAAGTCCACCATAACCTGAGACACTAGCTCATCGTCACTTCCCATCTCCCTCTTCCTATCTCCTCTTAAGATACATTGACCTGCTAACAAGATCTATATTATCTCCAGTTGGAAATGGTATATAACCTTCCTGAGCCAAACATATGTCAGTCTAACCTGACAACGAACGCACAATGGCAAAATGGAATATATGTCATTATTGAACATGCATTTGCTTAATGTGCAAGAGGAACCCAATTGAACAAAGGAAAGCTCACCACTAAGCAGTTATAATTCTTAAAATCAATATGACTACATCAATAAAATCCAAAATAATGCATATATAAGTTAGAGTAGCCTGACAGGACAACCACCCACACTGGAAAATGGCATTCATGTAAGTACCTAACACACATTTGCTTAAAGTAATTCCTAGCATCAGTATGATTACATCCAACAAATCCAAATAAAGATGCCTAGATGCAAAAACAGTATCAAAAGAATTTACAGCTCTTCTGATTAAAAATTTTCAATTTAAAGTGTTATAAATTAGTTTGACATCAGCATGATTAGTCAGCATCCATTCTCAAATTAACTTCTAAGAAATGGAAACTAGGTTATGCTTGTGACCATGGACAAGTCTTCCAATATATTGCTATGCAGGAATTCAATAGCTAAAACATTAAGAACAAACACAAGTTTTCTTTTGACTAGCTATCCTTTTTGCTTATTCATTTGTTTTTCCTAACCCATCGATACAAGAATCATGCCCCCACTCGGGTATCTGCATGATTGACCCAGCAATTTAATTGCTATTGAGCATATTGCTTCCATTTTATAGGTCTGTATCTAATATGTAAAACTCTCAATTACATTAATAAACATACATTTTAAAGACAAAACGCCAAAAGCCATCTCCAATCACAATGTTAGGAACTTACAAGTGAATATATGCATCACAAATATTAGATATATTTACTCAATGAAATTAACAAAAGGACAGCAGGAAAAAAGAACAGCAATTATTATTCAGTGTACTTAACAGATATGGAAAGAAGGAAAAAAGATGATATGCGATATGGAGAATATCTGGGTTAAATAGTTAAGGCAGTCTCGTTATCTCTTCCTATGGGATTGAACAGACATTCAACATTATTAAAAATGCCAATACCCTCTATCAAGGAAGATATTACTTGATATTAGCAGTTTTTGAAATTTTATAAACCCTGCAAATTAATGGGGAAATTCATGCTTTGCATGGCATACCCCTTTAAAAGTCAATGGAGCAAATAATATCTAAAACGGCACAATGAAAATTTTCGTTATACTGATTCTTAATAAAGGCCTTGTCGGATTTGAGAAGGTTCCACATAAGAAATCTAACTTGACTAATGACCAACAGTCTCTGCAGCAAACTGCTGATAGTTTACAGAATTAGCATATGACCAACAATGATAAGAAATAGAACTCTGCTGCAAAATGCTAATTACTCTGCTCAAAGTTAACTGATCCCTTCTTATTACATCCTTTTTTCAAAGGAGGGACAAACATATGATTCGCAACCTTCAAATCAAGGACCACATATACCGTGCGTGGCCAGATCAAAATGATTTAAGACCACAAAGCCATGGGCAACATCGATTACCAATCTGTCATTATTATATGGTTGGAATATGTTCAATCAGCACAGGATAGGAATCTATAAGCCACCTACCACAAAAGGAGAGATATGTTTTAACATCCAAAATAGGGATAGCTTCGCCCTCCCACATGTTTAGTTGAGCATCATGATAATACTAGACAACTGCAGGATTCAGTCTCAACTTCTTAATCACTCTAAAAATAAGTAGATTCAGGAGAACTGGCATTACAAACTGCAGTGTGTAGGTATAGATATTTCCAGATGATGAATCACGAACGCCCCTCAGGGATTTGATTAGGCGGTCCAACGTTGACAACAAGCTCAACAACACGATTTGTGATGTGAACTCATCTAATAAAACCCTACTTTGTATAAATCGGAATTAGCGTGCTCAAGATTTCACCAGAAATATAATCTAAGTCTTAGATCTGATCTGTCATCCCAAACCGATGAAAACTACGATAAATCGAAAATACAACTGATGGAAACATATCCATCGACTAAAATAATACTAAGTAGGGTTAAAGATTAAACCTTTCTTGTCCTGCGGTGTCCCAAATCTGGGCCTTGATCACTTTATCCTCGACGCCGATGCTCCGGGTGGCGAACTCGACCCCGATGGTGGACTTGGACTCAAGGCTGAACTCGTTGCGAGTGAATCGAGAAAGAAGGTTGGATTTTCCGACGCCGGAGTCACCGATGAGCACCACTTTGAAAAGGTAGTCATAGTCGTCATCTGACCTGTACGCCATTCCGCGATTGCCACAACAACGATCACCTCCACAGACGCAGCACCGACGAAGTCTTAGCCGTTAGAACGAGATCCACGTCCTCTCAGCGACCGGAGCTCTCGAGAGATCTTGGTCGGCGGCGGCTCCGACTCGGAAACGAGTAGCAACAATGGTAACGGAGTTTCGATGGAGAAATGGCAAACACTTGGAGGCGGGCTGCGTGGCGTTTCCTTTTCGGTGCTTAAATATAGCAAATAATAACATGCTGTTATCATTTATTTATTAACAATATTATTACTAATTTTAACAAAAAACTTTCTTTAGTGTATTTTTGTTCAACAAATAAACCATTTATTGGCTAAAATAAACTACTGCAACCATAATTATAAAAAATAGTATGGGAAATGTTTCGACTTTTAAGCTAATTAGTTGAACCTACCCTGATTAATCAATTCAATTATATAATTACTAATATGATATTAGATTTATCTATATGTAAGTGCAAAAGCAATATCTTAATCAAATTAAAAACTCCGATAGAGTTAAACCTTAAAAAACGAACTTAAAGACGATCCTTGAAACAAAATGGAAATGGACACAAACACAAATTGACTGTTAGTTTTATGCCAGAGGCATGATCAAATTAAACAAATATGAATTCAACAGGGTTGAGTTGGGCACGTTGGCATTTATAATTTGCCAATTTGAAATTTGGTTAGACCCAATGATCAGACGAGTTAATTCTCTCAAAATTTAAAGGAAAAAAATTGGAATTCGGCAATCTTATTCAAGATTAAAACCACCTTTAAAATCGATATCAAGCCAAGATTTAAAGGCCATCTTGACGATCAACTTTATGCCGACTAGTATACTGGAAATCAGGTAGTCCGTGTGCACAATAATTAGCTGGCATCTGTTTGGATACAACCAACAAACAAAAAGAAAATTAGTTTGGCGACGAAAAAACTATGACCATGTGTACATTTCTAAGTAGTGCTTGTGTTTGGAAGCATGTTATAATAGTTGACTCAAAATCGCTCGGCCGTCATAACAAGTGGCTGGGCCTCCTGGCGCTCTTTAGTGAGATATGGCCCTCTTCTAACGGCTCCCTGCAACTGAAACAACAACAGATCAGCAACTTCACCGTCTCCACGCCTTCTGTGTTCAATCTATAGTACAAGAACTCTGCTTTATTTATATCACAAGGACTCCGAATACTAAAGCATACCTTTCCTGCTATGTCGGCAAAGGCAGCATCATGGAGCAGATTTGACGACAACAGAGCTTTGCTGATAGAGGCACAACATTCATGTCGAGCATCCATGCCTGAATGATTATTGTAAAATACAAAATTGGAGAATAATTTTCCATTCAATCTTAGATCATATTAATGCAACCACATTGAGATGAAGATGTTAATCTATATAGGAAGGCAAACCATTTTTTGCTGTCTCAATCTTTGAATCAGTCACGATATCGATAATCTCTGGTTCTGAGCAAACCTCTGTCAAACACCAACGCCTAGCAACTAAAGCAGAAACCAATCTATATCCCTGTGGTTGGTTAATGAGAAATATTAGTGTGGAATTAAAATTAATTATTTAGGCATTATCATAGGTTCCTACAAATAGGAATAAAATGCAGCGACTACAAGATTACATAAGGGTAAGGGCAAATCAGACAAATCGTACTTGTTTTCTTGCACAGGAGGTTAAAGAAAGAAGGGAAAAAATACACTTACAGCCAATCTGATTTCTGGTTCCTGTTTTAGTGCGGAGAGAAATAATCCCTGCCAGCCAAATTTTAAATAGTGACTAAACTTCAACAAAACTAAATTAGTAGATGATACAGCCATACAGGCAGCTAAAGTAAAATGTATCTCAGACACCATGTTGTGCGACTATAGTTGAAAAAAGATTGTGAATAAGTATAGTTCCAATATACAAATAACAACCCACTCGGATAGCATCACTTGGAATTCTGCTCCACCACACCTTAGAAGAAAATTAGAATAAGAGTGATACATTATGAAAAATGTGAAGAGGAAACTAACTGATGGTTTAAGTTTTGGTGTGTTTGCAGCAGCAGTATAGATGAGACGCCTAAGATTTTCCTCAGCCGTATCATTCAGTACCCTGCTATTTTCTGGTCGGTCAGCTCCACATATGGTAGCCAGAGCATGCAGACCAGCCTGAGCAACATATCCACCTCATGACGAAACGAGGAAAAAAAAACAAACAAGACAAGCAAAGGAGGTAATTCAGACATAAATAAGCCTATCACTAAGACCGGTATGTAAATGGCTAAAAATAAGTAATCAAACAAATCCTTTTCTTGCAATTGATATAAACTACAAGATATCTTGACCAGTGCACCAATAACTAATTGGCAAATCAAAAAGCAGGGCAAAAGAGGAACCAACTAAGTAGATGCAACTTATTATAGAGTAGCCTATAGTTTACTGGAGTATTTTACTCAGACAGATATAGGATGAAAAGGAAAAAAAAAAATAGAACTGTTTTCAGTTTTCTGCTTCTAGTTTGGATTTTCCTGGAAAAAATTTGGAAATCCAAAAGAAAAATTAAAAGACATCTGCCATCCACTATACCCATTAAAATTATTTTTCCTAATTTCTCTTTTCAACTTACCAGTAAGGAAGCAAAGAGAATACCAGAATTTAATTACTTCCAAGTCCTCTTATTTTATTTCAACTTGAATCAATCAGAAGTAAATGCAACACAAGCAGGATTACCCACTCTCTATTCTGTCCAAGTAAAAAAAATGTACAGAAATGGTGGAAGAAAATAGTGTAGTTTCTTTCTTCTCTTTTTCCTTAAGGTAACTGTTCCAAAAACAAGAATGACCTAATGATATAACTTATTCAGTATGTCAGGTACCCTTAAAAAAACAAGATATGAATATGCTTATGGGGGGAATGAATTTCTTACCAGCTGTTTGCCCCTACTGTGATGGTCAAAAGCAGACTGTACCACATGGGCTGCTACAGAAGATGAGCTTGTCAGTAAGAGGTTTGCTCCTTGATTTGCTGCAAAAGTTAAAATAGCATATAAGACTTCACACATCGAGGTGACAATCTCTTTTTCTTTTCTTTACCAACAAAGAATCAGCACTAAATCTCTGTTCTGCTTCTATTGTCTATGCCAATTTGGTGCAACTCGGCACTGACTAAAGGACACGTCTGTAAACTTGGTGCTTTCTTTCCTTGATAAGAGGATTGTGGAGTACCAAAATGGGAGAGAAAATAGGTGATATAGCATGAATATGACTTCAACTTCTTTCCTCGACAGGAGGAACTTGGAGGACCAAAATTGGGCAGACAATCCATGATATAGCATGAATAAGGTTCATGATTGAAGATAAAAGTAATGCTGATCAAATTAATAAAAAACAGCTTAACCTATAATATAAGCATCAAGTTATGAACATCAAAATTTCTGAATTACAGAAAGCATCTACTTACTTGCTCCCATCATGCCCAATGCTTCCAAGGCACTTTCAGACTCATCAGTATTTTGACTACCAAGTACTTTTAGTCTTCTATCAATGGCATCAAGAAGCGCTGAAACACCTGAACCCCAAGTTCAGGAACAAGATTAGCAAAATTGTCAGATCTTAAAATCATGGGCAGCTTATGTTCGTCCTCCCAGAAAGATCTGTATGAGCACAACTAATACAAAGAGCGATTCAACAAGAATAAATCATCATATCTAACAGGAATGAGGAAACTGTAACCCTTGGCCTAGCCATAAACATAGTAGAAGTATAACAAGTTTACCAATGGTACAGAATGAGGTGTTTTACTTGATATATTAACTGCTACATAGGCCTCGGATGAAGAGAGAATCCTTCCACTAATCAAAGCTGCTCTTGATCGTAAGATTGAATCAACTGATGAATTGCTGATACAAAGCTAAAGATTTCAGACGAAGTAATGACGACTAAAATCTAAAGGAAAAGCATATTACTCATACCTGATCATATTAGTTAATAACTGAAATAAAGTGGTCCTCAATAAGAACATGCTACTGTGAGGAGACTCCACTAACTGAGCAAACAGAGAATCCAATAAATATCTGACTAAACAGTCACATGCACTAGTATGGAACAATGAAACATCAATTGACTTTGGTACAAACTAGAGTTGATTGCATAAACACCTCAACAGTCAACACATAGGCTTCTTTTCTAGGACTGTATTAATGTTTGCACAAAAAGAAGTACAAATCTATTTCTAGTTTAATATAAGACACGAATCAAGGTTAACATATTTAAGCATAAAAGAGAGAAATTATGACAAGGAAATAAGTAAAGGAACCTCGATATCCAGGTTTTCAATCATGACACGTACATACCTCATACAAAATCTCCAAAGCACTCAGAGTTGCCAACATATCATTCCCATTGTTGATTTCTATCTCAAATAAGTTAAGTAGGTTTGAGCTGTAAATTGCAGATGCTACAGTACTAGAAAGAGAGAATAGCTTTGCCAAGAGAGCTAAGATTCGTGTTCGTGCCTAAATCATGGAACAAAAACCAATCATAAAAAAAACACTTAGAGAAAAATTTATGAAAAATAAAAATATCAGCAATGTACCATCCCATCACGATAGGAAAAGAAAGGAAATGTTGGATTTCAAGCTATAGACAACTTATAGCATGTACCACAAAATTAGTATGAGATCAGAATTTAATAACTAAATAAGAGGAAGAAAAGTCATCACAGAAAGAAATTAAAGCATCTAATTTAATAGGTCACCCAGCGACCAGTGCTTTGAAACATTACGTTGTAAAATTTAATTTTTGGACAACATGATAGGATTGAACCTGAAATTCAATGTGATTGCGACCACACTAAAATAAGTTCATTGTTTGTATTAATACTCATCAGATTAATGCTTTGATCCACAAACAGTTGAACATCAGTATCATCTATCATTGATTGGTTTTGTACCTCGTTAGTACCATATAGTAATTTCTAAATGATTGAATTTGTAGCTCAATAGTACCACAAAGGAATTGCTATTTGGTTTATCTCAGATGATGAATTTTCATCAGCCTTGGTGCATCCAACATTTTATCTTCGCTTCTCTGGTGCTAATTTAGTACACACTAGCATTCTTCTATTGCTGATATTGAGTAAGTGATGAGTGAAAAAAATTACCCTTGCATCATGGCCACAGATAGTTGTCAATCTAGCACAGATTCAATTGGAAATCAGAAATATACATGGTTATATATTAAAAGACTGAATCATTTATACTTTTCAAGGAAATTATAATTTTTTAGTTTTGATAATTGGTTCTGAAAACACAGAAACAAATCCCAAGCAGACATGATTATAAGGTTAAGGAACATATCAGCTATATTATAATTGTGATAACTGTGAGATTAAGAGATAATGTGAAAATATCATTAAAATTTTAGTGAAGAGCTGCATAAAGTAAGTGAATAGAAAAAGGACACTCAGACTAACATAGAAGAAGAAACTCAACTATATATTAAGAAGACAATGTAGCAATACTCTGAAGTAGAAAAACCTCATTTCTTGTTATTGAGTATATAGCATTATGAGGTATTGCTGTTGTATTTGATGTTCAAACTAACAAAGAACAAGAAATTTCACTTTACAGAAAGAAAAAAGTGGAATACCACTGAAGAAGACTGGGCAGCTATATTATTGATCAATGACGATTCTTCACCATCCGTTGGAAAAATTATGCTCTAGGCAATTCATGCAATGAAAATAAAAAATAATGTGAGTTCCTAATAATACGAACATTTAACTTGAGTAATAAAATTCAATAACTGCTTAGCTTACAATGCCCTCTGGAAATTTAGCAATACTTTGAATTGCTCCGAGAGAAGCTGCTGAAGTTTTTTCATCTCTGCCTTAAGGAAATGTGTGTTAGATGAACGTCACTGGCAGACCGTGGAAAATGGCATTTCACCATTCATCAACAATGCAAGCATACATCAATGTTGTATAAAACCAAGCATTTCAAAACAAAAGGAACAAATAAGGAGTAAATAGTTAAATTAAATTCTCCTGTTATGCGTATCTTAGCTGGACAGCTCCTTTCACTATTTTCATATAGAGTCAGCAGAAGGCTTCGTGTTTTCTCTTACGTCTTTGTGTTACACCAAACAAACTAACAATTGTCAACTATACAGCCTTATTAAGAGTACAGTCACAATTATTGACTATTCAGCTTTATTAAGACTATACTTACAAAAAGTCAAAACTATGTATTAATAAATAAGCAAAACATGATGTGAATGGCTTAAATTTCACAGGTGCTAACCAGTATAAATCAGTATGAGATTCATGCCCATGCCATGCTAGCAAAAATCAAGAAATTCTAAAAAATAGCATTGATTTATATACCAATACTCTCCCTCTAAAATGGTATACTAACACAGACAGTCAATTCATACCCAAAACATAAGTGCCTACAGCAAGTATTGTACCAAAATACTATCGCAGCAAACTTATGATATTGAAAATTTGAAAGTTATGATAAAGCATAAAAAAGAAGTTGAATTCATAAGTCAATTTTAAAAATAAAAAAATAAGGTGGTCAATTTTAAAGGAAACAAAATAAAATGTATTATCAAAATAATGTTCATATTCCAAGCCCCATGTTCAAGTCATCATAACCCAGTTTCAGAACAAGAAAATGACAAGAAAATCAAGGAAGGTTTAAATATGCTTACCCATCAACTAAGCACGTAAGCAGGAGTGGATAGATATTATACTCAATAATAACCTGTAGAGAAGAAGCCGTATTGATGCTGTTCTCCAAAAGATAAGATACCTGGTAAAAGTAGAGGGAGGGTAATTACTTAATTCGTTCTATGTAATTTAGCAGCAGAATACAGACAAGAAAATGATATGATCCATATCAAGTTTAGTAGTAAAAATATGAAGTAATATAAAGAAGTAACAGCAGAAGGATATACATTATTCCAACAAACTCAGAAGGATACATTTCTGTAAGGCAAGTAGGCCTATAGTGATTCCAAATTTCCAATATAGTTTGCCTTAATGTTTTATCTTTAATGACTAGCTTTGCTTTCTATTTTCATTTGAAGCAGCACTTTTTAGGATCAAAGCATATCATAATTTAAGTACATGGAATTGTCAAAATATTTTTTTATGTGGATGTTAATAGTACCACAAGAATAAAGAAATAGGGAGAGGTATATTCATTACTTCCGTAGATGTCACAATGCAAAGACAACAATAACTTATGTGATGCAGTAGAGTTACAATTTTTAAACTTTTAAATGATCATTATGGGTGTTTCAGTAATTGGGAATGTTCATAAAGTTGAATTAACCAATAGCAACTAGTCTAATTCCCATAAAACAAAATATTCTTCATTGGATACGGTTTGTCCAACTTCCCTCCACCGTTCTCTATCTCTCTCCCTACTGCATCAGCACGGCTAATCACAATCTGAAGCTCGAAAAGTTTAGTAATCAATACCATTTCTACAAAGGTGGGATCCGTCACCCTAGCGCCCCCCCTCCAGCTCCACCCCCACCACCACGACTACCCCACCATTGGGAGGTAAATCAGGTACCGAGCAGACCCCCATGTGAGAGGATATTTCCATGGCTTTGCCAGGATTCGACCCTTGCTCAATTCTACAAATCTACCACATGGTTATCACCTCGGCTACGCCCTGGGGGCCCCGTATGATGAAATCATAAATGATGAAGCAGATTATGAATTAACAATTTATATTATGCTCGGTGCAGAGTTTCTGCAAGAGCAACCTCTATTCAGGTTCAAGAGAGACATTTTAAATGCACGAATCATTATAAACAAAAAAAACTATGCTCCTAATCAAAATTCTTGTTCCTACTTTCACATATCAACTTTAAGAGTGTGTTAGCAAAAAATATGCATATAAAATTTATAAAATTTCAAATGCAACAAGGGAAACAAATTGTTTCTTTAAAAAATTTAACAGAAAATTGTTCCCTTGCGTTTTCAAGGCAATCAGTAACAAATAATAGGAAGTGTTTTGTTATACACGTACTGCTTTGCAAGACAAACATCTAATAAGCTGTGAATTTTCCTGAAGCCCTGCTTGTATAAATTGCTGAAAAACAGAACATGTGAAAGAGAAAATAATTAATATGTAATTATAAAACTAAAACAATATATAAATGTAAATTTTAATGAGAACATTTGGACTAACCTGCCAATCATAGTGTTGTGAAAAATTGTCAAAGTTTTCTGATATGAAAAGCTAATAGAAAGCATAGATGATTTAATCCAACACAATTTTCAAGAGTCGTTGGAGATGCTTCTAGAAATATCTTCCTTAGTTAATCAGTTTGAACAAGTATTGTTTCCTAAAGTGGAACCAGCTCAAGTGTTTAATCACTGGCTCCCATTATCATTTTAGTGTATCATGTAATATAGACAATAAATAGCAATGTCATAAAAAATTTGAAAATTTGATTAGCATTAACTCCAAATATTGCATAAGCCCGAAGGGGATTGTATTGTTCTGATTACAAAGCACAATCACTTCTAAACTCAAGATATAACGTCTAATATTTGAAGCTCTTCCACGTACATTGAGGACAAATATGGCATTCAAATTGTGAGATCAACACAAACGGAAGGCGTGCCAAGGTAAAAAAAGACATGAGTCATTACTTACAGAGTAGTCCGGGAGCAGAGAAGCTCCGTAACTTGTCCTGAATATTTTATCCAAACAAGAAACAAGTGTATCTTCAACTCCATTCACATCTGCATTCCTTTGCAAAGCACTTAATAATACATGAAGGGGAACGATCGAGGAACTCCTTGACAGAAGCATCATTCTGAAATCCGGAATAGGAAGCGAACTCGGAAGCCGCCTGGAGAAGAGTAGCAAGATCGGCAGGCAGATCCACTTCCATAGCCGCACGAATCGAAGAGGAGAAGCTACTTGGGGAAGAAGACACAGCGAAGTGAAGACCCCTTGAAAATCCTTAAACTGATTTGTCTCCTTGAGATACCCGCATCTTATTTGCCCCTTCCTTGGTTGTTTCCAAACCTAGAACTTTTCGGCCAAGGAGGAGGAGAGGAGCCTTGCTTTGGTTCGGTGAAGAAGAAGGAAGAAGAGAACCTTGGGAACCCTTCCTCCTTGTTCCCTCTCGGTGGAAAAGAAAAGTAGGGCTTGAGGGCTCGGTAAAGAAGAAGGAAGGAAGGAGATCGGCGGGACTTGAGGAGAAGGAAAAATCGCCACAAAGGGTTTGCGGCGCCGAACTCGCAGAAGAGAAAACGCGAGGTGAGGGAGAGGTTTCGGCCGTGACTTATGAGGAGATAAATAGTTATATCCTTAGGTAGTTATAAAACCTAAAGTTTGCTCCTTAACAAGGGTCCCTCTTACTTCTAATTCAATTAAAAGTGCTAGCCCTATTGGTTTCATAACTTAACTCTCTTGTAAAAGGTCTATGGTTCAAACCCTAGCTAACCCTCTTTATTTCTTGATGTTATTTCCTTTTTATGGAGATTCTTCATGGAAAATTTTGGATTCAATCAAATAAATTCTAATTTATTCTTGTAATAATATCTTAATTATTTAAAAATATTTTCGTGGAAGAATTGGGGCGTTACAACTCCCCCTACCTTATAAAAAGTTCGTCCCGAACTTTAGAATAGCTCTGGATACTTCTGGCGCATGTCATCCTCGCGCTCCCAAGTGACTTCCTCGAACTGCTGACTCTGCCATAGGACCTTAACTAAGGGCACTGACTTGCTCCT